>JAJMGE010000010.1:0-257934 GCA_030568475.1 Suhomyces choctaworum | reverse complement strand
GAAACATCCATACTGCAATACTCAGAAACATCCATACTGCAATACTCAGAAACATTCATATTTTATTAAAATATAAAAAATTTATATAAAAGAATTTGGTATATTTATGTTTGATGATGATTATTTTGTCAAAGAAAAAGAATTCGATAAATATCTAATATATTTTTGTAATAAATAGACTAGACGAGACAAAGAGTTCTAGACAAATGATACAGATAGAGAAATATTATTCATATATAAATGGTAAACTAGAAGATTTAGACGTCTCTCATCTTGAACAAAGAATCGCTGTCCTTTGATACTGTTTTAAAAGTAGGACTTTTCTTTTATTAGCAAATTGTTTACAGAATAAAGTATACTTTCTTTATGTTTGGGAATATCAAAAGCAACAGAATCTAATTTCAATATAATTATATGTAATACATCAACAATCTCTGCTAATTCATCTTTCTTTTTGTATTGTTTTCTATGATATTTATCCAGATCATGATAACCGCACCACTTCTTGTGTGGCTTATACTTACAATCTTTATAGTCACACATATAAAATGATCAAAACATCATATGGGTGGGTTGATATGTGATGAATAATTATGTGGGGCAGTAAAAGGTACGGTGGATGTTTTTTATGAAGTGTTATTAATGGGGGTAGGATATACAATGGAAGGATACGCTGTTACGACAGAGAGACATGTAAGGGTAAAATACACGCAGAAGGATGGGTACGAATAGGGCGGGGAAATGAAAAATGCAATATCCTTTTGACTTGGGCAGTGCCTGAACAGACTGGGCGGAATCTGGATATTCCGTGCAGCGCTGACGGATTCGGTGGACTACTAGCTAATAGCAAGTGTCTGTCAATCAGCGGGGGTATTTCAGGGCCGATAGCCGGGCAACTGTGATCGCCACGAGGATCTCCTCCATGGCGGTGATGCTGACTTTATTCAGCGGCAGCCGGCCGGGAAACTTAAGAGGGCTACAGGGAAGGCCTTTTGGCGCCCGCGAGGAAATTTGCCAACCGGTACGAACACGCGTGCGGAGATAAAGCGAAATATGGTGAATCACAGTGTGGCTGATAAAACTTGACTGTGCTTGCAGCATTAGCCCAAAACTAAATTATAAACCACGAATTGCTTAAAAACACACTCTCAGGGTTCCCTTATTACACTTGAACAGCAGATCATGTCTAATTTTTAAGAGTGTTGGTAGAAATCATTGTATTTCTCAAATAGAATATCTAAAAAAGGGGTTTTGTTGATCAGTTAAATCAGCAAACTCTATATTGGCATAATCATCACAATTCTTGTCCAATTCCTGCTCTTTCCGATCCTTGATTTTATTTTCTCTCCAGTAAAGGAAGCAAGTTAATATTAACAAGAGGAGAGGAATTATGCTGAATACAGCAATACAAATTTTAGCCGTAGTGAAATGTGGAGCCTCCTTAGTGATAAATGTTTGTGGGCCAATCAAATTTCCGGCACAATATCCTACCAAAAGAATTCCATTCACTGTTGTCTTCTTTGTGTGACCAACGACATTCGATGCCAAACTTGAAAGAATACAGATGAATGCTACTGGAGCAACGCCATTGATCAAGTAGCCTGCATACTCAACTCCTGATTTTGAAGAAAATGCCAACATAAAACACCCAATGACACTAAAGCAGTTGGCGAAGATTCCCCAGAACATCCTTGATTTGATGTATTTAGAGAAATAGGCCAAAAGAGAACAGCCAACGAATTCAATTGCTCCGTTAGGAATCTGCATAAGAAGGGTCTTCTTGGTCGAGTACCCGAATCCTTCTGACAACAAAATACTGGTAAAGTTGGTGAGTCCTCCATTTGGAATATTTCCAATCAAGGCGAAAAAGAAAATTGTCCAAGTCTTGGGATCAGTGAATGCTTCTTTAAACTGATCCCATTTGAAAATCTTATTTCCAAACCCTTGCTGATTGTCTCTAATTCTGGCAATTACAAGAAGTTTTTCATCCTCCGAGAGAAACCAAGCCTTTGCAGGAGTGTCCGGTACATGTAACAAAATAATAATCCCAAGGAATATCGTTAACACTCCAGTAATAATGAACACCAATTTCCATGCCTCGATTGAATATTCGTTTTGATGTGTAAAAATATTATATGAAATGGCCCCTGTACCTAGCATTATTCCAAGACCGTTAGAAGAAAACCACAATGCAGTTCTCAAGAATGTTTCCTCTTTTCTGTAGTATTGGCCAGTTAAGATGACGAAGCCAGGCGTAATACTTGCTTCAAGTGCCCCAAGAATAGTTCTTAATGCGATGAAACCGGCATATTGAGGAACAGAGTGAAGGCATAAAATTACTCCCCAAAGAACCACAAATGTACCCACTGTCTTGGCAACTGGTAACCGCTGTAATAACCGGACAGCTGGAAATTCAAACACCAAATATCCGAGGTAGAAAGCTGAACCCGTCCATGAATACTGGTCTCCGGTCATCTTCAAGTCAGTTCGTAATCCCATAATGGCAGCATAGGAATTGGTTACCTTATCCATAAATTGGAGACAGTAAAGCAAGCACATTACTGGCATCAAGAAAAGATCAATTTTCCAGAGAAGCTTACGGTCTCTGACTGGATCATAAGTAACTTGTTCAGATTTGTGTTCCAAAACGAATTCCAATGCCTCGTCGGCATGTTTTGAGTCAATAACTTTACCATTCGGAGAAACTATGGTGGTAAGTACCTCGTCAACGTCCTTCACTTCCACGCTGGTCCGGGACTTTTCGTTTTTGGCATCAAATGCCATATTGATAATAGCGATAAAGTGGACATTGTGGATTTAACCAATCTTATATAATAGAGTAACCACAGTCGGAGATTAATGGTCTTTAGGTTTGCGATTTCCAGCCACATATTTCGTTAGACCCTTAGGAAAATAATAGGACCCTTGAAGAGAATAATAGGACCCTACATTTATGATTAGGTAACATGACGTGATAACACCCATGCTGATAGTACCCCCGCAATGCAACATGTGCGGTGCTTGATGTATTCATTCCCCATGAATTAAGCTATTATTGTGTCTCGATATTCTTTTACAATTTTTATCAATAGTAATGGTGAATTTCGGACAAATGTTGGACAACTGCAAGAGAGGTAGACTTGTATTGTTCATAATGGTGGTAGTGTTGGTCGAATAAAGTATTCTCAATTATCGACTTCATGAAAATTGAAAATGTGAGATTGTGGCGGTGGATCTGAGAATAGTGGATTAATTAGATGATTGAAGAGACAATGCCTCCTTACTTAACATTTGTAAGTTTTACAAATTTCAAGCAACTCACTCTTCTATTTTGGTTGTAGATGTGCTCATTTTGAATTTGCTGCATAGTATATTGAAGTGAATACCACAAGGTTCTCAGGCTAGAGTGGAGCCACATCTCACACAATATAATGGTATGTAGTATGGATGTATGGCTGATAGAGATCAAGCTTTACCCGGCTCCCCAAATTTTGACTAAATTCTACCCTTCCATGATGACTTCAAATGTATAAGAAGTCTTGATACAGTGTCCAGGTTGAATATAAATGACAAGCGAATATCATTCTGATATGCGGCTAGGTGTATCGTCGTAAAGATACAGTTGCTAACCTAAACCGGAAATACAACTAAAGTTGACTAATTAGAGGTACAGCCCCGATAGGAAAAGCCTAGTCCAACCAGCAATCAAAGATCTTTAAAATTTCCACCTGACTGTTGTGTGGGACATGTACGCTAGCATTGCCTCTAACTACAATGCAATGTGCATCAACGAGTGGGATCGCGGCGTTTCCCTTTTTGGCCACACACGGCACCGCAATGACGTAGTAGGTAGGGATTTCTTACTTTTTTTTGGGTGGGGCTATTGCCGCAACAGCACACAAGACTATTAGATGTCACAGAACCCACATCCCCAGGAGTCTTAATTGTTATCGACAAAGCCGTTTTTTACCTATGTCATCGTAAATTTTCGTGGGCGCCGGTAACAATTACCGTCATGCGGATAAAATAATTCCCGTCTAACCTTCTCATGTGTGAATGCACTTCCACGTGACCAATGCAGGGCCTCAAAATATTCACAGAGCCTATAATAGGAAATTCGAGCGGCACTTTTGCAGGGTGCAGTCGGCAGACTTGTTGACTTAATAGGAATGTTAATGCAGCTGAATGATGGTGCCTTCTGATGGTACGGCTCATAATAAGCTGCGCTTCTGCATATGCAGAAGCAGATCCAGTTGCCAAGACCATCTCTCCACCCTTTCGCTTGTCGAGCATTAATGATAAGAAGGGTTTGTAACTTGTACGCGATGGCCGCGTCCTAGATTTTCGGAAGGAGCTTCTTGCAAGGCGAACCATCTATTTAGTGTGGCGGAGATGTAAGGTGATGATGTGCATCCTAATTGGACGCCTTTGATTCGATAACTTGTAATGAGGTGTGCTACAGAAAGTGTTTTTCCGAATTGGCGCGAAACCATTCAGGGACGCCTCTGGCATTTTCATCGAATTCAGGAAGAAGTGTTTCTTTCCCACCACCGCATGAATAGTAAAGTGGTGTAGACATAGCCAAACGCCGATAGGAAACTCCTCACGCTAGCCCAGGGCGGCTGCATCCACTCCGCGTTTAGTCCTCAGAAATATCTTATCTTGTTACACAGAGTGCGTATGGAGCCGTTGCTTCCTTCGGCTCCATGCGTAATAATTCCCCCACTCTTCGGCGCGCCGCTATCGCGTCATCTACTGGCCATAGTGCCGCGTCCGCTGACAACATACCACCTTGCGGATAGAGACTTCACTCTTTGAAACAATACGGCATCACCACCTTCTTGTACAACAACAGCCCTTGAGTGTTGAAAAGTGTGATGAGTCAAGGACCCGATGGAGACTGGGATGCCTCAACCGTTCTAGTTATCACACTTATCAGTAACTAAAAGGAGGGCACGATAAGGGCACAAATTTACGGGTACTTCCGCAAAGCCACATAGTGACGTACGGCACTAATATAAAATATTTGGCAGGCAACAGTCACAAAGCCGGATCTACTTCCAGTGCTTGCAAAAACGTCAAATATATAAGGTGTCGATAAATCTCATCTTACCACTTCCAACTAACATTCCCAAGCATGACATCTGCTGAAAGGGAAGCCAGAAGCAGCGATGAAATCGTGGAACACATCAACGAGAAGAACATATCTGTCGTGAAAGAAGACGAAAAGGCTTCACAGGACTTGGATGTAGTGTCCCACTCCTTCGATGAGGTTGATGACGAGGACTACGACATTAACGATCCTGAAAACTGGACCACTCACTACACTGATGAGCACAACCCTAAGGGTTTAAGAAAACCTACCAAGCACGAATCTGCAACCTTGAGAAGAATCTTGGGAAGAGCGGACTATGCCGTGTACTTACTTTGTGCCGCTGAATTGGCTGAAAGAGCTTCTTACTATTCTGTCAGTGGTATCTTGTACAATTTTATTCAATACCCTTTACCCGAAGGAAGTAAGACAGGTGCTCCAAGACTGCAGTCTTCTAGTGAAAACGCTGGTGCTTTGGATATGGGTTTGCCTGCCGCTTCTGGGTTGACTCTTTTGTTAACCTTTTTGGCTTATGTTATTCCATTGTATGGTGGTTTTGTCGCCGATACAAGAATTGGTAAGTTTAAGGCTATCTGGATCGGTGTGTTTGCCGGTTTAGTTTCTCACATCTTGTTGGTGATTGCCAGTATTCCTACTGTTATTGCTCAAGGACATGCCATTGTCCCCACCGCCTTGGGTATTATTTCGTTGGCATTTGGTACTGGTTTTATCAAGCCCAACTTGCTTCCTCTTTTGATGGACCAATACAAGGAAAGTGGTGATGTCGTCAAAGTGTTGCCAACCGGTGAAAATGTTATTGTTGACCGTGAAAAGACTCTTGAGAGAATGACATTGGTTTTCTACTGGGCTATCAACGTTGGTTCCTTCTTCCAGTTGGCCACCTCCTACATCGAAAGAAGAATCGGCTATTGGTTTGCATTTTTCATCCCCGTGATTATTTACCTCTTTTTGCCAGTCATCTTTTTCTACTTGCAAAAGAAGTTGGTCAAAGAAGTTCCACAAGGCTCTGTTCTTACCAATGCATTAAGGATATTGAAAGTGTCCTTCAGAGGAGGATGGATTCAAAGAATGAAATCTAACACTTTCTGGGACTACGCTTCTCCAACCAAGATGTTGGAGAGAGGTGAGAAGTTTTACAAGGAAAAGAAGCAATCCCCCATCACTTGGAATGACCAGTGGGTTTTGGATATCAAGCAGACTTTAGATGCATGCAAGATCTTCATCTACTATCCAATTTACAACATTTGTGACAGTGGTTTGAACAGTGTTGAGAACTCTCAAGCTGGCGCCATGTCGACCAAAGGTGTTCCCAATGACTTGTTCAGTAACTTCAACCCATTGACCATCATTATCTTGATTCCAATTTTGGATTACGTTGTCTATCCAACTCTCAGAAGATTTAAGATTGAGTTCAGACCCGTCTACAGAATCACTTTTGGTTTCGTTTTGGCAGCTGCTTCGCAAGCTGCCGGAGCCATCATCCAAAGAAAGATTTACGACACCTCTCCTTGTGGTGAGTTCGCTACTGACTGTAAGGACAAGGCTCCTATCACTGCCTGGGTTGAAGTTGTTGTCTACATTCTTTCTGCTGCGAGTGAATGTTTTGCCATGACTACCGCATATGAATTAGCTTACACTAGATCCCCACCACACATGAAGGGTCTTGTTATGGCTTTGTTCTTGTTCATGAACGCCATCTCCGCCGCCATCGGTGAAATTGTCACTCCCGCTTTGAATGATCCACACTTGGTATGGGTTTTCGGTGCTTTCGCCATTCTTGGTGGTGCATCTGCTATTTTATTCTTCTTCCACTTCAGAAACTTGCACAAGGTCATGGCTAAGGAAGAAGAGCTCAGAAACAAGCTCGAACACCTCGACGAAAAGAAGTATGCTTCTGGCCTCATCAATGACAACAACTTGCAGCCGGTTACTTCCATAAAATCTGCTGTCGGCAAGTAATTATAAATATCCTAATTTTCAGTTCTTCTCCCTTATTTTCAATAGATGTTTGAAACTATTACATGTAAGCTCCTCACGCACTGTTCCTGCGAATTTTGGTGCAAGCGAATTTGCAACCACCTAAAAGCCCCGCTTGGCGCACTAGTCGGAAAATATGTTTGCGCGGGACAAGGTTCGACGCGGGGCTCGTAACCGCACTTCGGTGTTCTTAAAAGAGAAGTTAGTGCGAATTCAGGGTTCATACAGCCACACAAGGCTAACTGGGAGAGCCAAGGCTATGTTGGCTAATGATAAACGCACGTTTAGAAATAGCTAGGAACTGGTGAGCTCTCGAAGCCACTAATGACCTCGGCTTATACGATACAATGCAGGAACTAAATCTACTCTACTCAGCACCGTCTAGGCAAGGAATGATGCGAGCGGTATTGAAGTTAAATCCGTGAGGCTTATGCTGGTACATAATACTCATAATTGTGAAACCAATTAACTTGAGCGTTTTTTAAGTGGCATTCTGCTTTTCTGTGATTTATAGCCTGGAATCAGCCAAACCATAGGACTATCCATTTTCGTTGAATTTCGTTAGTACGGGAGGTCCATGTGTGGAGATTTTACTCTATGGAAGGCGTCTACTGTGGAGAGTGAAGTGTAATGTGTCAATGTTATCAGCAGAGGCATGTTGTTCAGGGCCCGTGGTCCTGTCGACGAGACAAAGAAATTCACGTTTGCTAGCAATTCGCGCGGCGAAGCCGGCAGCAGCCAAGAGACAAAAATTACAGAGAAAACGTCTTGGCGTGCCGCTGCTTGAGCGGCACCAACAGTGCAGGGCTTGAAAGTGAACCCTCCTGTAGAAAGTGAGGAAAGTCAAGTTTGATAAGAAGGGTCTTGTGGTGCTGGAGGATAGGTCCGGTTGGTCTGTATGCCCTTTGTAGCGATTCCCAGCTCACTCTGCACCAGCTCGTTCGACTGTCGTGTCCCACCACGAGAACCCACCGCCAACAAATTTCACCGCGCCCACGGCAAATGACATCGAATACTCCATCGATGACCACTACCGTCAGGCTAGGACCCCGCGACGTTGTCGTCCGGGGAGACCTCGTAGACAACCACACGCGCTGTGTCCACTACCACAGCCCTGTTGATATTATCGCCCTCAAGTTCCGGTGCTGCAATACCTTCTACCCGTGTTTCCAGTGCCACCGCGACGATCCCGCCCGCACCCACTCGCCCCAGCGGTGGACCCGCCACGAGCTCGCCTCGGTCCGGCCCATTCTCTGCGGTAGCTGCTACGCCGAGCTCACGTTTGCGGAGTACGGCGGCTGTGATGAGCCCCATCGCCTGCAGCAACGGCAACAACTGCAGCTGGAGCAGCCTCCACCTCCAGCCCCGTCATGTCCTCGTTGCACCGCCAGCTTCAACCCAGGATGTGCGTTGCACTACAACCTCTACTTTGATATGGAGTGAGGCGGAGCAAACGGTGCGAGCCCAATCAGCACGCCCACGGTAAGCAAGGCCCCTGAGCTGGCGCCAGTCACATAAATAACCGCAGCGCCCGCTCTTTGCCGCCGTGTGCCATATATCTCTATCAGTGACTGTGCTGTGCTGTGCTGTGCCAACTCAACATCCATACCGCAAGTACACCTGGCCCCGTCGTCCGCAGCATATATATTTGCCGCCAGTGCCTTCACCCCCCACATTTTGTCGCTCCCTGACTGCCTTGATCCTTGTTCCCCCACTGTTCACCTGCTAGTTGTCCATGCCCATCGCCATGTCTCTTTCGCAGGATGCTCTCCCTCGGACGTCCATCATCATCAACAACCTCACCAAGGCCGACTTTGTCGATCTTCCTACGGTGTCCTTCTGCTCCAACCACCAGCTTACCCTCGTGGACCAGATCAAGCTCACCATTCTCAACGTGGTGCCTCAAGACAAGGAGGATAACTACTTTCTCAACCACATCAGCTACTGGTCAAACTTGCCGTTCTTGAACCGTATCATCATCATCTTGAAGGACGAGCCTGCGGCAGCCGAGCTCCACCATTTCCTCACCTCCGAGCTGCTGCAACCATCTCTTGTCAAGCTGCATCCCTACATTAAAGTTTCGCTTCAGGAGAACTTGATCTCGCGGTCAAAGTCGTTTGACTCCTTGATTCGCAACCCGGATTCACTCGAAGTGTCGAAGAACTTGAGCAGCTTCAAGAAGTATTACAATGCCGACCATCCTGAGCCGGAACCCAGGCCGTTCGACGTGCTCAGTGACCTTTCGAAAATGGGGATTGACGTCAGCGAGTACAACAACGAGCAACAATTGAACGAGTTGAAGGAACCTAACGTTAAGCGCTCCAAGTCGTTGACCAAGACGTTATTCAGGCCCAAACCCACATTGGTGATCCCCAAGGGTCAGAAATTCGTTCCACCTCCCAGTCCCACCATCACCTTAGACGAGACCTTCTAGAAGAAGCGCACCTGACAGCATCACCTTCTAGTGGCTGTGGTCAGGACCTACTCAATTCGCATTCATCGGGCCCCGCACCTTAGCTCGCCTGTGCCGCCCTCATAAGATGGCTACCTCATACAAAATATTTATTCGCCGGCACTCGACCGACTCCACTAGGTAGGTAATCTACGTAATGACCCCCCAAATCCGGTGTAGTGTTGCAGTAAGGGATGTTGTCGCAGCCAATGTCGCAACTGTTGTCGGGCTATCGCCAAACGGTTCGCGCACGACATAGAGCTCAATAAATCTCCAATCACACAAACCGTCTCTAGCAACGATGAAGGTTTCCAGTTTGGTGTCATCGGTCCTCTTTGTGGCCTCCGCCATCGCCAAGAAGCACCACGCCAATGACCACACCCGCTCGTCCAAGAATGTCATGGCGGTGTACGACTTGAGTGCTGCTGGCCCCTCGTCGGACTCGGTGGCCGAAGTCCACCATCACGAGGCATTCGTGTACTTGGCCGACCGCTTTGGCATCGCTGAGCACGTCAAGCTCGGCAAGGGTGAGAGTGCCCAGGAATTGATTGAATTCATTGACAACCAACACAAGATGCGTGAGCAAGGAGACTCGTCTCGCAAGACCTCCCTCGTGGTCACTGTTGACGGTGTGGAGGATTCATCGCAGTTTATTCGGGATAGGGATCCTTCCTTCACTGTCAGCGGCAGACACCACCACCGCTTGGGAAAGAAATTGACTGCAAAGCTTGTTGCTTCCTCCAACTACGATTCAATCGAATTGACTCCAGAAGTCACTCTCTTGACACGCCACCAGCAGGAGCAGGAGCAAGAGCAGGAGCACGCATTGGTGGCACACTTCAACTACTTTAACGAAAAGCTCCTCAAAATATGGCAGTCGTTCAAGTCGAAAGCGGCCCAGAACCAGGTGGTGGTGTTGAGCGAACAACCTCAGCCTTCTATGTGGAATTTGGTGAACGACCGGTTTTTCATTGCGGAATTGTCCCAGCTTGTACACTTGAAGGAATCCGAGCTCGTTGCAGATGAAATCATCTTCGTGCACTTGCGTTCCTTGCTCTCTATTGGAAAGAAGACGGGTTTCGATTCCAACACCTACAAATTTTCCAACAAGGTGCTTGGGGACTTCTTGGAGAGTCTCACCAACAAGTTCGACGTCAGCTTGTTAGTTGACAGCACCGACAACAATGTTCCATTGGTCCCCGAAATGACCAAGAGAGGTCGTGATTTGGACAGTGTGTTCCAGTTTGACGTTTCCAAAAGAAGTGCCGGCTCCTTATGTTTCGACACTAAGGACTCTTGTGAAGTTTCCACCGACGCTTGTTCTTCCCACGGACTGTGCTCTCAGGTCTCAGAAAACTGTTGGGGCTGCTTGTGCGCTCCTTCTTTCAACGAAACCACCCTGAAAACCACAAAATGGGCTGGCGCCGACTGTAGCAAGAAGGATGTCTCTGCTGAAACTAACCTCTTCTTGTGGACATCCATAGCTCTTGTGGCGGTGTTGGTTGGTGGAATCCAATTGTTGGTGAAGGTAGGCTCCGAATCCTTGCCAGGAGTTTTGGATGTGGCCACTTTATCAAAGAAGAACGCATAATAGATTTAATTCTCATTGAACGCTGGTGTAGATTCAAGGTCCGTGTCTTGGTGTTAGTCAAGCGGAGCCAATCTAGATTGCGGAATTCGCCACTCCCTAAGTTAAGAAGTCACGCTACCATCAGTTTAGCTGTCTCGTCATCAATATATATATATTCCAGACTATAGCCGCACAACGTCAGACAATCGTTCTTCCCCAGGACACAAATTCTGTCGCACTATCATCACCCCATTTTATCTGCGATAAAATAGATCACAGCACAGACACCTTCCATCATGAAGTCCAATAGAAGGCCCCTCATCACCACGTTGACCCTCTTGGTCGTGGTGAGCATCGTCTACTTCATGACAAGCTCGGGAAACAATGGCTTGGGCGACGCTACCCCCATCAACCTCAAGAAGTACGATTCGAAACAGGAGGTGCTTGACGAAACCTTGAGACAAAAGGCCGTGCCAGCGGTTCCGCAGACCCTACAGTCACCGCAGGCCCCCTTGAGTGAGCCGTTGGACGTGCCAGTGGTGAAAGCAGCTGAACCCGCCCTCGACTTCACCGAGACTCCGTTCATGCCCAAAATGGCCAACGAGACGTTGAAGGCCCAGTTGGGCAATGCTGCCTGGAGACTTTTCCATACCATTTTGGCCCGGTATCCCGACACCCCTAGCAAGCAGGAGCAGACAACATTGAGCCAGTATATCCAGTTGTTTGCCCAGGTGTACCCCTGTGGAGACTGTGCTCGTCATTTCCAAAAGCTATTGGCGAAATACCCACCACAGACTGGGTCGAGAAAGACCGCGGCGTTGTGGGGGTGCCACGTCCACAACAAGGTGAACGAGAGGTTGGAAAAGCCCGAGTACGACTGCACTACGATCTTGGAGGACTACGACTGTGGATGCGGATCCGACGAAAAGGAAGCTGACCATACATTAGGTAGTGAAACTATGGAACACTTGAGAAAGATCCTGGTGGAAAAGGAAGAACAGCAATTGGGTGGATGATCAGCACAGAAGTGTATTTGTAAATCTGTTTGTCTAGCTTAATATACGACGTTTGGGAACCCTGTTTTATTATTGAAAGCTCACACTATGGTGCAACAGCCTGCACTGCGTTGCTGTTGTCGAGACAAGGCCCTAATATTCTGGTACCGAAGGTACTTGTTCTGTTCCGGGGGCAACTTCCAAAGGTACGGCACGAGGTAGTCTGGGGTATCTTCCGTATACTTGATAATCCTGCTGGTTAGTCTTCTTTCCCCCCCCCCGTAAAGTTCGTTCCCCACAAATTTACTTACAACTGGCACGCTTCCGAGGCAGGAATCCTCTTTCGCAGTAAGGTTTTACGAAGACGACTATTCAACTCCTCAATCCTTCGGAGCTTGATCTCTGCGATCCTGGTGGCCATCTCGCCATCTTGTGCCTCCATGGTCGCTAGTAAGTAGGTGTCCACCAGTTTGGAGTGCACTTCACCACATTTGCAACTTACACCTGGTCGTGCGCGTCAACCACCACATTTACATGTGTGAATCACACAAGCTTGGCCAGGAGTAAGGCTACAAGAAGAAGAGCAAAACGATGCAAACGGCAATCACCGTGGCCAAGATTAGGGTATCTCTCTTTCTTCTTGTGTTGATCTTGGAAATTAATACGTTGACACCGGGGATCGACTGGATGGCACCAAACATCCTCAGCTGGGCTCCCGTGAGGTACTGTCTCTGGCTGTAGAGCTCGTCTCTAGTGTTGTATGCCTGCTGCAACAACCGCTCTGCGAACGAGTTGGCGCTGTCGACCCGCACCCGCTCGTCTAGCACGTAGTCGTTGGCATCGATGTTGGACAGGTTGTTCTGTTCACTGCGTTTCTTATGGGCGTTAATGTCAGACCGCACTGAGAATAAGAGGTTACTCTTGTTGCGCTCGTCCTGGATGGTGGACTCCATCCGCAAGAACGATTTCCTGTGTTCCACCAAGATCTCCTTGTGCCTGGTGAGCTGTTGTAGTTTGGATGTGGAAACAGCGGTGAGGTCTTGGGCCTCGGTGATGCGGGTCAACTTGTGGAGAGTATCGTCCCGCTTTTCTAAAATCTGCTTGATGGACGCGTTGAGACGAGTTTCTTCTGGATCAGCGTCATTGGCAACCGTATTTTGGAAGCGTGAGTATTGTGAGAGCAACAGCTCCGTCTGCTTTTCCAAGTTGAGCGCCTGCGATCGAGTCTGCGAAAACGTAGCCGATGACATGCTGCAATGTGATGAGCGAAGCTATGGTTTGTTCTCTGGACCGCCAAATGTGCTGTTTCGCTTCGGTTGCCGCTCTCAACCACGTAGGCCGTTGGTTTATCTGGACCCTATTTGTGTGCAGGATAGGTGACATCAGTCTATCTGCAGGACCACTCTACTACCATACATAGTCATCAGTACAGGACTTGCATTCATTGCCATGTCGCTCTACAGCACTACAAGCAACCTTGCATCTTCTGTGGAAGGCTTGACGGAAGTATCGCCGGTTCCACTTGACCTCGAGTCCATTGAGAACGATCCATGTGCCATTAACAACATTCCAGAATCCCACAAGTCTCGAACCAGAAGGGTACTCCACGTTTTAGGGTCCGTACAAAAATACAGTGCCTATGGATTCTGCACTTTTTTGGGTATACACGTTGTGTCCACGGTGGTTGTTCCTGTGATACCTATGATGTCGTACGAAGTCAAGCAAGAGGTGTTTGAGATGGCCCGATCCGTCTACCATTCTGTTCCATTCTTCGAAAATGTCATGGTCTTAGGAGCAGTTACGGTACATGTGGCAGCGGGCATCGGAATCAGAATTGGAAGAGGCTTCTTGAGACGCCAGAAGGACGACTACAGAACTAGACGGTCCAGACTCAACCAGGCGCTTGAAAATCCCGTAATCAAGGACGACACCAGAGATGACATCGGACTCGGAGGAATCACAGGACTTCTTGGGTTGGGTTACCGCAAGTCATGGATTTCAAGACAGATTCCTGGAATGAGCCCGCTCTCGTTCTCGGGGTACGTGTTGATCCCGCTCCTTCTTGTACATTTTACAAAGTTCCGGTACTTGCCCATTGCCGCCGACGGAGACTCCTCGTTGGTCAACTTGGAGTACATTTCCTACTACCTTCAGAATAGCGGTATCTATCTCGGGAACCATCTCAACTTCGCCGCATTGTTCTCGCTCGTGGTGGTGATGTCTTATCACGCCGTCAGTGGGTTGTTGCGGTTCAATCACAAGTTCAGCATGAAATGGAAACGGTTTGGCTACGGGGTCATCGCCACTCTAAGTGCCATGGGATTGACCACGATCTTGATGTTCAAAAAGCGGACCGTGGACCCCAGTGGCTTTATTGGTCGGACGTTCTTGAGGTACCTCAAGCAATTCTTGTTTTGATTGCAAAATTAAAATCATGACATTACTCCGTCTGCGATTGGCCAAGGAGGGACTAAGAATGAATTGGCATGGAAATTGCCCAAAAAATTTGTTCTAGTACCACCATGTACTGTAGCTGGTATTACACATTGTTCAGATACTGCAACGGGGTATAATTTCCAGCAAAGATGGATTCCTTGGGATGTCATCGCGATGGAATCCATTTCAGCTAATGAAGCAAACACCGAATAAAGCCGCATCAGAGTTTGACCGCCAGGCTGCGAGAAACACCAGAGGGTTTGAGACAGACTGTGATGGTGGCTTTGTTGCTGGAGTGGATACCAGATTCGGTAGGTCAAAGTTTCATGAACTTCGGTACGGAATTATTTGCTGAATTATCCGATCTGACAACCCCGTTCCGGTCCACGATGTCTCCGAAACGATAGGGCTCCTCACCTGCATAGCGGTGTAAATTTCACTACACTGATCCAGCATATCATAAATAACCCCATACACAAATATATACATAGCCTAAGCAGTGGCGGAAGAGGCGGAGGCATCAACATCAGCATCCGGTCCCAAGGTGGGCTTCTTCACCAATCTCTTGGACCTGTAGTCCTTGACGGCGGATTTGATGGCGTCTTCAGCCAACATAGAACAATGCAATTTGACGGGCGGCAACGACAACTCTTTGGCGATCACGGTATTCTTGATCTTCAATGCCTCCTCCAAGGTCTTCCCCTTGACAAGTTCGGTCACGTAGGACGAAGAGGCAATGGCAGAACCACATCCAAACGTCTTGAACTTGACGTCCTTAATTGTGCCGGTGGCCTCGTCAACCTGTATTTGCAATCTCATGACATCACCACAAGCTGGGGCGCCGACCAAGCCGGTTCCGACGTCGATATCGTTCTTATTCAAAGTCCCCACATTTCTGGGGTTCTGGTAATGGTCCAACACCTTTTCGTGGTAGCTCCTCACAGAGGCAGTGTTCAACATGGGCACAGCCATGACGGGACCCATTCTACCGCACACGGGTCTGGCGGCTCTGATGGAATGCACAGCACTAGTTCTCAACACGGATCTAAACATGGCGACTTAGACGAATATGTTTTCTGTCCACACAGATGGCTTTCTGACAATATATATATGAATGCAGTAAAAAGAATGTGCCCCTGGTACGCTCACGACCCTTGCTTAGGCACCGGCATGATTCCAGGCCGGCCCGCGCATTAGTCACTTATCTTTTCTATCGGAGGCGGAGACATGGGATACGGAGCTGACAGGGCACCGGCGCGTGCCTTGCTGCCTTTACGTAACCATCAGTGGGTTCGGCAGGGAACGCCAACATTGCGGTATCTATGGCATGTTCTTGCTGCTGTAGACTACCTCGCCCCGGGATCGGAGCCGAGGGTCAATACCGCGTACTGTATATAGTGGTAGTGCGCGGTCCACCGAGCTCGGCGGGGAAGCCCTGGGTGAATGCGTGTTTCCCACGTGATGTCGCCGCCTTCTCCACACCAACCACTTCGCTGCCGCCACGTGATGCTTCCGCCGCTTATCGGCAGTCTCGAAAGCAGCCCACCGATCTCTACGCTGCAACAAAACCGCCCATTGCGTCTCGCCTTCCACAACGATGAACGGCGCCGGCATTTCCTCCAGCCCGCCCGACGCCCCCACCAACGACATCAACACCGGGGTGTCCAACGGTGATGTCGATTGGTTGTTTCGAGGCAAGTCCAAGAAGTTGACCAAAAAGATGAACGCAGTAGACCCCAAGGATCCGAAGGACCCGAAGGAACTGAAGGAGTTGAAGGAGCGTAAAGATGTTCCCCATGAGCGCAAGGACTCCGGCGAACGTTCTGCTTCAACGGCTGCTTCTCCTGCTGTCAAGAGCTCGCCTCCTTCTGCCACAAAAAATGCTGCCAATGGCGGCGGTAGCAGTCTGGAAAGCTCACGGACAGTTCCCATGGACCGCAACGATCCCCTTGCACCACTATCTCCCGGCTCGGCTCCTCAGAGCGGTACATCCCAACAGAACCCCCACTCCAGCGGCACCTCGCTGAAGCAGGTGCCTGTTCCAGTTCCCAAATCTTCCAAACTGCCCCACAGCACACCACAGGCCACTCCCCCAGAAAAACTGTCCAAGCTTGACATGTTTAAGTTTGGACGTACCAGATCATCCTCTATGTCTAGTGCCACCAATCCTGCGCTCGAATCAGCTAGCCCTTCAAACAGTCGCAGAAGCAGCATCACAAACATTCCGTTCATGAGTCTTGGACCCGACCAGGAGCGTCCGCGCTCAGATTCAGCATCCAGCCAGGGGTCCTTGCCCGGTTTCTCCAGAAGCAATTCCACGGGTAAGACCAGATCTCTTTTCAGCTCGCTATCTTCAAAATTCAAGGGATCGAGCCTGCCGCAACAAGGTGCAGTTTCTACTCTGCCAAAAATATCCTCGGGTTTCTTAGGAAACCCGGAAGAATATGCACTTTCCAAGGGGCAGGAAATATCAGCGACTTCAGGCACCCGTCCTCGCTCAGGCTCCAAAGACTCCAATTCGTTACGCCTGGGTTCTGCCAGGGACACGGTCAGCGCCAATGCATTTAAGCGGTCTTCGTCATCCCTGAGCAAGCGGATTGTTCTCAACAGAAACAGAACAAGAAAGGAGTGCCCCATTCCCGAGCTCGGTGAGACTAATATCAAGAGAGTAACTTTTGCAATAGACAAACTCGCTTTTGATCCACAGCAACAAATTCCTTCCAGGAGGCCAAAAAAGGGCAATGTTATCATTCCGGAAGATCTCAAAGCACCGCCACCTCGGTTGTCTTTGGGTATTTCTCAGAGCGATGGGGCAAAAATAAGTCATGAACCAAACTACAGTGATAAGGAGTTGAAAATGGCCATCGAGGCGCAACATCAAGCCTTGATAGAAGCTGAAAAGCATGCATATGAAGCACATTTGTCTGCAAAGAGAATTGCTGCCGAATTACAGGCAAGGGCGAAGAAGTCCAAGTTGGACAAAGATGATAAGGATGACGAGGTTGAGGTCGAAGTCGTAAGACGTTTCGTACCTGAAGATAGTGAAAACTCTGTTGGCATCGATAGTCCCCTTCACGTACACGAAAATCATTTCGACGACTCCACTACAGAAGAAGATCCCACAAGTGAAGTCTCTCTCGAGACTGTGTATACTAGATGCTGTCATCTTAGGGAGATCTTGCCCATTCCTGCAACGTTGAAGCAATTGAAAAACAAGTCTAAACCGCTTCAAGTCCTCAAACTCCTTAACCCAAAGCCCACACTTATTGACGTGTTATCCTTTAGTGACTTCATCGCCATTACTCCGGTCAATACAATTATATTTGACAACGTCACCATGACTACAGAAATGCTCAAACACCTTTTGGCATCTTTACAAATCAATCCTTATCTCGAAAAACTATCATTGCGGAATGTGGCGATAGACGAAACAGGCTGGTCCTATTTATGTAAATTGTTGACCGTTAACCTCAGCATCAAAAAATTGGACATTTCGCAGCAAAGGATAAAAAGCGACACCAAACCGAATTGTATAAGGTCAGCACTCAACTGGAATCTCTTCGTCAGCTCATTGATTCTAAGAGGAGGTATTGAAGAATTGGTAATCAATGGATGCAAATTGGATGACTCTACTTTTGATAATTTGATTCAGAACGCAGTTTCAATAAACACTTATCGCTTGGGCGTTGCTTCTACTGAATTAAACATGTTCAAGGCTCAGAAAGTTGCTGATTGGATCATAAGGAAGGACTCCAAATGTGTGGGTGTCGATATTGCCTTTAACGACTTGAGTAATGGACAATTGACTCCATTTATCAATGCATTCAAGAATGAAGCAGAAAATTCAAAACTTATATTCTTCTCATTGAATTCGACCAACTTGACTAATATTGATGAAACGAGTGAGTTGCTCGAAGGCTTGAGTCGGGTGAAGACTTTGAGATTTTTGGATTTGAGTTCTTTACCAGGATTATTTCCCTCAATCATTTCCAAATTACGTGAGTATCTACCCCTATATCCTAGCTTAAAAAGGATTCATTTTGATTTGAATGACCTTTCCGTGCAAGCTATTCGTGCGATTGCTGATATTATTCCTAAAGTTCAAGGTTTGTTGCATGTTTCATTATTAGGAAACAGGAATTTAAATGACAATGCAGCGGGTATTCTATACACCGCCGTGAAATTGTCAAAGACGATTTTTACCTTGGATTTAGATTATGATTTGGTATCTGACGAATTATCACAACGAATTGCCTTCTACTTAATGAGAAACATGGATGTGACGATGAACGAGGTTGGCCCAAGAAATTATGAATTGCATGGAGACGGAGAAGATGAGCTAATGTTCGATGGATCCTTATTGATGGAGACGGCAGAGAAACTATTGAATGAGAGTGAAGAGCACAATCAAAAGGAAGATTTGAAAATTCAGAAAATCATTACGGACGCGACCATTGAACGTACTCGGGTCGTCAGAAAGGATATTCATCGCACAATTGATGACCTCTTTGTTAAAAGGAATCAAGGCACCTTATCGCTAGAGGGTAAAGAAACGTTATTGCGATTCTGCTTATTGGACAGCTCCCTAGAAAAATTGGTTCACAGGTTTGAAGAACGTGCTCGAGAAGAGTTGGGCGCAAAGATGCCAGAAGAGAAGGTGAGGGATC
The DNA here is from genome assembly GCA_030568475.1 of Suhomyces choctaworum. Taxonomy (NCBI): domain Eukaryota; kingdom Fungi; phylum Ascomycota; class Pichiomycetes; order Serinales; family Debaryomycetaceae; genus Suhomyces; species Suhomyces choctaworum. The sequence continues at coordinate 238,724 of JAJMGE010000010.1, read as the reverse complement.
CCAAACAAGCAAAGAAATTAATACCAGCTATTGAATTGCCACCTCAAGACCAATTGCATCAAAGTTCTAATGAGTTGATCACTTCAGGACCAATTTTGTCACCCCACAATACAGAAAAACTTACAGCTGGATATTTTGCCGGTATCGAGCAGACATTCCAGCCTCATCAAGTGGTAATTGATTCTTCATCCGATGGAAGGGATGTTCCCATTGACAATTCTACGGGTAGGCCTATATTAATGAGGTCCATAAGTCACACCTCTATGTATGCCAAAGAGCAGGAGGAAGAGGAGGGAGAGTTCCACAAGCTAGGATTTTTCATTCAGCAGCGCAATAATAGTCAAAGCGATTTGAATAAGGATGTACCCAAACAATCAGACACTATGCCCGAGGAAGTTCCAATACTTAACCTGTTACCTTCGGGTTCGGAGCTTAGAGATGCAGTCATCGCTGCCAAAGGCATCGAATCAGTCAAAGAGTTAATCAACAATATCAGTACTAATAGAGTCAGCTTAGATAAAATCTATGGAATCAAGGCTAGACGGCCATCTGTTGACGAAATTGAAAATGACAATCAATCTATTGACTCCTTCACGGATGCTAGGGAGGCATCTCAGGAGAATGACCAAGTAACCGCGGTGGTGGACGAAGTTTACGACAAGTTATTGAATGAGGCACAGAGAGTCCGTCTGAACAGAAGCGAACAAAGTTACGGGAGTTAGACTGTTTCTCTGTGACCTGGGTGCATTGGAAGTATATACTCTACATTTTAATATCAACATCTGCATTACAACTTACGATAAAGTAGGTATTGACACGCTTATTGAGCGGCTTGGAATTCAGCAATCTTCTTAGCAACCTTGGCGTCTCTTTCAGCCTTGGTCAACTTAACTTGTCTGTACTTCTTAGACTCAGCAGCGTATTGTTCCTTGGTGAACTTCTTCTCAGTTGGCTTGAAGACTGGGTCTTCTCTGATCTTGGCGTGAGCTTCAGTGTAGACGTCTTCAATGTCTTCAGCTTCAATTTCGTCAGCGATGTAACCCTTGAACAAGGTCTTGTACTTCTCTTCATCGTCGTCCATCAATTCTTCAATGTATTCAGCAACGTGACCACCGAAGATGTACTTTCTCAACAATTCAGCGTCCAATTCTTCGGACTCAATATCCCAACCTGGGAATCTGTTTGGAGAGTGAGGAATGTACAAACCACCGTCGGAAGCACCCTTCAAGGCACCGAAGACTCTAGCACCGGTGGTGGTTCTTTGCAAACCAATGTCCAAGAAGACCTTGAATGGTCTTGGAGCATCCTCAACGGCCTCAGTCAATTCAAATTCACCTTCGACTTCCTCAACACCTTGGTAGGTCTCGTCCAAGCCCAACTTTTGCAAAGCTCTTCTGGCAACCAACAAACCGGTAGCGTAGGCAGCAGACCAGTTGGTCAAACCGTGGGTGATACCGTACTTTGGCAATTCGTGGGAGTAGGCAGCGGTCAAAACAACATCACCGGTGATTTGAGAAGAGACGATTTGAGCAATGATGTCTCTGTTGGTGATTCTAACAACCAATCTGTACTTTGGAGTGTTGTACTTGGCCTTGTGTTGGGTGACCAATCTCTTTCTTTGGTAGTAGTCAGTCTTACCTTCCTGTCTTCTACGGAAAGGGGTCTGGAAACGGGAGTGGTAAGCCGAGGACTTCAAGGTCTTTTGGAAAGGCATTTTGAATAGTGATGTAGTCTGAAAAGATTTGTGGTCGCAGTCTTATGTATAAAAAATTTGCACGAAAAAAATTTTCAGTTTGGTAATGACACGCTAAACTCTCAGTGTGTGCTATATAGGTATGTAACTTACTCGCACGAGTAAATTGAGGACCTCGGTTAATGTCCATATTAATAATTCAGTACCAAGTAAGTCATGCTACCCTTAAATGGCAAGTATTAACTGATACACTGGTAAGCCATTCTGAAAAACTAGCTACGACTAAATTTTGACTATTATCTTAATGAATTTCGCTCAGCGGGTACTCTAAGTGCAAAAGTTTATGTAATAATAACAGGTAGAGAAGCGGCAAGCTTCAACATCCTCGAATCATCCACTGATCACAAGAAACAGTATTTCTTTGACTTCTTAGATTCAGGACTCCTCTTGCGTTTGAACAGCGCAGTTACACGGATAGAAAGTAAAGATTATTTTGAATATTGATGACTTGTAAGCAGTTTTACATACTGGAAGTAACCTCACTTTATTTCATATCGTTTCTTAAAGTTATTTTTATTCTCGTTCATAAAAGAGACATCAAGGCAGCAGTGTTTCAGTAAAATTCAAAATTTGCAATAATAATAGAAAATTTGAATGTCCTATCTTCTTAGTTATTACAAATTCGAAACGTCAAAAAGATTTTAATCATTGCAAATAACTCAGAATCAGTGTAAAAATGGTTCTTGATATTTTTTTTTCAAAGTAATAACACTAGATAACTTCTGATATTTCAAATCCCTGGAAGTAAATCGAAAATGTCAAAAATGTCAAAATGTTGCTTTAAAGCTCAATAATCATATTTTCACAGCCTTTGTGCTCAATGTCAGTGCAAAATTGCAAAAATAATGAAATTTAAAATGTTTTGGAAAATTCAAGACCGTTAAATAATGTGGTAAAACTCTCCTAAAGAAAATGGCTCTTTGGCCGAGCGGTTAAGGCGGTAGACTCAAGTTCTACTATCGTAAAGATGCACGCGTTCGAATCGCGTAGGAGTCATTATTTTTTTTTTAATACTTTATGATCAGTTCGTAAATGCTAAAAGCAAAAGTATGACACCGAAATTCTTGGTAGAGTAGTAGCAAGAGTAAGGGAGACGCTATTTTCGAGTAATACCTTGAAATGCTGCCGAGGCTATTACTCATTTCGCATGTGGTAGCGCGCGCACCAATATATACACTAGATAATTTAGACACTCTTATCTAGATTAGCAACTACTATTCATCGATACCATGACCAACCCTTCCATACAGTCACTCCTTGACACAGACCTATACAAATTGTTTATGCATGCAGCAGTGTTTAAGCATTTTCGTGATGTTAGTGTGACTTATAGGTATAAGAACCGTACGCCATCGATGGTTTTGAATGAAGCGGCCATTGAGTGGTTCAAAGAGCAAGTATTAGCATTGGGTGAGTTGCGGTTTTCTCCTCGAGAAATCGAGTATTTGAAAAAGGCATTGCCCCAACTTCCCACAGAATATTTGAATTACTTGAAGTCATTCAAACTCGACCCACAATCACAAATTAGGTATTTGGAGGAACAAGATACGAGTAATTTTGCAATTGAGGTGGTGGGAACTTGGGCTGATACTATTCTTTACGAAATTCCGTTATTGGCATTGATATCGGAGGCATACTTCAAGTTTGTGGATACCGACTGGAATTACAATGGTCAGTATGAATTGGCTCAGAGTAAATGTAAGCAACTTTTCGAAAATGACTGTCCATTCAGCGAGTTTGGGACGAGAAGAAGAAGATCTTTCGAAACACAAGATATTGTTGTAAGAGCATTGAAAGAATATGCTTCTGGTGCTGCTGACCTGGCCAAGTTATTGGGTACTTCCAATGTGTTATTGGCCCAAAAGTATGATTTGAAGCCGGTCGGAACGGTTGCCCATGAATGGTATATGGGAATAGCCGCTATTAAGCAAGATTATGTTAACGCTAATAGACTCGCTATGGAGTATTGGCTTGATACTTTCGGACCAAATTATGCTGGTCTTGCTTTAACCGATACCTTCGGGACCGAATCATATTTGAGAGTTTTTGACAAGCCATACACAGACTATTACTCGGGAGTTAGACAGGATTCAGGAGATCCTGAGATATTCGCCGAAAAGATTGCCAAGCACTACAACAATTTGGGTTATTCCTCACACAGCAAGGTGATTTGTTTCAGTGATTCATTGAATATTGAAAAGTGTTTGAAGTTCAAAAAGAAGGCAGATTCTGTGGGTCTAATTGCAACGTTTGGCGTGGGAACATTCTTTACCAATGACTTCAAGACATCCAGAAACCCAGAACAGAAGTCAGTTCCATTGAACATTGTCATCAAGCTCAAGGAAGTGGCTGGTAACCATGCCGTGAAAATCAGTGACAATATCGGAAAGAATATGGGAGATCAAGCCACTGTCGACCGGGTAAAAAAAGAGTTGGGATACAAAGAAAGAGAGTGGACAGAGGGTGACGAAACCCACAGGTGGTAAATTATTTCATCTTCAACAATTAAATTATTTAAATAGCTTACCACGTTGTGTTGGTATACATATGTCATAAAACCTTAATATATAATTCAAGGGGATTTTGCCAGTTTCCATATCAATGCATAAATTAGTGGGCAACAGAATCAAATATTAGCAGAGCCAATAACTCTTAGTACCTCACCCGCCCCGCGCTCTCATCCATGTTCTGCTGCTTATAAGTATTGTTGCACTCACGGTTTCCACTATTCTCATCTAGCCCATCGCACGACAATAATCTACACTTTACCTGCTCATCAGAGTATTATGGAGCTATCGTACGATACCTTGGTATCAACGCTCAAAGTAGCTAGTTCTAATCAAAGATCTAACGAGCAACATGCTGCTGAAGCGCAGTTGAGGTCTTGGGAGATCGTTGGGGGCTTCCACTTTCTTCTACAACAAGTCTACCTCAACCAAGAGGTACCGTTACAATTGAGATGGTTAGCAATTATCTACTTCAAAAATGGGATTGACAAGTACTGGAGATCTTCTAGACAGCATGCAATTGCTAAGGAAGAAAAGGACCAGATCAAATCGAATGTATTTAAGCTAATTGGTGAAAAGAACAATCAGTTGATGGTCCAAAATGCTCATGCCGTGGCCAAGGTATCCCGTTTCGACTTTCCTAATGACTGGCCTGATTTGTTCGAAAGTATCGCCCACAGTTTGATGGAGTATATCATGGCCAATGATCTCATTTCCACCAACAATCTTCTCATAATCCTCAATAGGATCATAAAAACGATATCCCTGGTTAGAATAGGCAAGAGCAGGAGCGTCATGCAAGAGAAATCTGGTCCAATTATCTCTGTATTGTTTAAGCTATACCTGACCTCATTTCAGCAATGGACGTCCAGCTTGGATTTAAGTCTCATGGAAATATGCTACTTGAGCTTGAAAAATCTAAGAAGAATTTTGCCACTGGTATTTGAACTGGATATCGATAATGGAGAGGTGACAGAGTTCTTGAATATTTCTGTGGACCACATGCATTTATTGATCGTGGAGCATGACAAATATTCCTCGGATCTGATTGAAAGATACGTCAAATGCTATAGCAAATTATATTTGGAACTCATCAATGCCAATACAACAAACTTTGTGTTATTGCCATGTTCTAAAAAGATCTTGGCAACCTACGTTTCATTGTTGGAACACAAGGCAAAGGATATATATAATAGCGGCGAAGATAACGATTTCTGGGAAGTCTTAGCATTGAAGGGGTTTTTGATATTGAAGAGAATCATTACATACTTGTTTAAAAAGGGGGCGATAAGCTTGAAGCAACGGAATAACAAGGACGAAGTCGAGAAAGCAATCAGCGAGTTAAAGCAGTATTTTTCTTTAGATTTTCTTCAAAACTTATGCAATTTGGTTATCAACTGGTACCTTAAATTGAGGCCCTCAGATATAGAAAGTTGGAAAATAGAACCGGAAGAGTGGTTCAATGAGGAGTTATCTGCAAACTGGGAGTACCACATTAGAGCTTGTGCCGAAAACATTTTCCAGGACTTGATAAAGTTTTTCAAAGACGAGCTTGGAAGCTTTATTTTGCATAAAATTTCTACTTCTATTAGTACTGAGCTTTCGCTGTCAGCTGTGGTTACTGAAGAAATTCTTGCACACGATTCAGTCTTTTGCACATTTCAGTTGTCAAGTCACTCCATTGCAGAACAGGTGAATTTTGATTTATTATTGAAAGAATTATTTCTTCCACAAGGATTTGGAACCAGCAATAAAATTATTCAGAGAAGAATCTGTTTAATTCTTAATGAATGGGTGCCGGTTCAATGTTCCAAAGAGAGCAAGATTGAGGTTTTCAAACTTTTGAATCATTTTCTTAGTTCTTCCAATGACAAAATTGTAAACATATCTTCAATTCAAACGCTAAAAGTTATCATTAATGACTGGGACTTTGTTAAAAGTGACTTTCATCCTTTCTTGAATGAATCCATTAAGCATATAATCGCTACTTTGAATCGGATGGCGCTAGTGGAGTCTAAACTATACATCTTGGATACGTTGGCAGTGATAATTGAACGTAATAATCCTTTAATCAGCAGGGATTCACTCTTTGATATTTTGCAGCTAGTTCCACCCTACTGGGAGTCTGCTAATTCGTCAGACCAAAATGAATCTATTTTGAGAAATTCCTTGTTGAGATTATTAAAAAGTTTGGTTATCTCATTGAATGAAAACTCAAAAGAAGCCCAATCATTTATAATTCCTATTATCCAAAATTGCTGCTCTCCCTCGTCAGCAGACTACTCACTATTATCAGAGGATGGCTACGAATTATGGTTGGCAGTTCTCCAGTTCAATCAGGGTCCGATAGGTAATTCACTATTAGGATTATTTGAATTGATTCCCTATGGTTTGATGAATTCTACTGAGATATTACCCACATTATTGTCACTAGTGAGAAGCTATTCATTATACGATATTGTCATTTTTGACTCTTCTACGAGCTCAGATATTTTCCGAATCCTTGCACAATATTTAGAAACGATGAGGGATGATGCTTTCACTATTTTCATTGTGACGATGGATATATTATTTCTCAAATTATCGGGTAATGAGCCATTCATTGAAAATTTGATCAATAGCGGGTTATTGGGGAGTATGATAAAATATTGCTCTAGTGAGAGACAGAGCGTTGCCCAGACTAATAAAATCTTTTTGGTGCTCTCAAAGCTTGCATCAGCACCGCAGATTTTTTTCAAAGTACTTGAGCATTTGAAGGTGGATGTGTTTAAATTCATACAATTGTGGCTAAAAACGTATAGCAACAACGGGAATCCTCGGAACAAGAAGATTAATCTTATTGCATTATTGAACCTTACCTCATTTGCGGTGATCTCCAATTTACATTTTGCTACAGAACTTCTTGAAACAGTTAAAATGACTTTGTTCTTTCTCGAAGAAATCAATGAGCCGGAGGAAGGCGTCATTGATGCATACAAGCAGGATTTCATCTACGAAGATATAGATGACTATTCATACTTGGATCCCGATATCAAACCGAACGGAGAAAAAGTCAGATACCTGCAATTACTCGACAGGAGCGATCCAGTGTACAGTACTAACCTCAAGACCTTTCTAAAGGAGAGGCTCGGATTAGTCAGAACAGCTATGGGCGATGAGTTTTCGGAATTGGTAAAGGATCAGTACGTGAGGGATCAATTAGGAATCTAAGGCTACCACCAGCTTGCGGTTCTCTAGTTGTACAAACTCTTATGGAAACATACATAGAATAATCCTGCTTAGTGCTTATTTGGTCAACAACAAGAGCCACAACAGCAATAGCAGATTAGCGAATTCTCAATAAAGTTTAGGTGATTATTTGTAAAGGCATTCGAGTGCAAACTGTTCGCGCTTCATTTATTCGCACCCACAAATTAATAGCAGACAAACCTTGTACTGCACATACCACCACTACCAAATATCGGTGGCAAGAACCATCCTACACTCTCAATCACCACCATGTTTAGAAATAACTACGATAACGATTCAGTGACATACTCACCAACAGGAAGGTTGTTTCAAGTGGAGTACGCGTTGGAAGCCATCAAACAGGGTAGTGCTGCTGTGGGTCTTGTTTCCAAGACTCATGTGGTGTTGGTAGCGTTGAAAAGAAACGCCGAAGAGTTGGGGTCGTATCAAAAGAAAATCATCAAAGTGGACGACCACATGGGAATTGCCTTAGCAGGATTGGCTCCTGATGCAAGGGTGTTGTCCAATTACTTGAGAAAGCAGGCTATGAGCTCGAAAATGATTTTCAACAGGCCCTTACTGACATCCAAGGCAGTGTTGTCAATTGCCGATAAAGCTCAGGAAAACACTCAATCGTACGGCTCGAGACCTTACGGTGTTGGATTGTTGATTTCTGGATATGACGAAACCGGTGCCCATTTGTACGAATTCCAGCCCTCGGGTTCGGTTTTGGAGTATTATGGTGCTGCCATTGGAGCAAGATCGCAAGCTGCCAGAACGTACTTGGAAAGAAACTTGGCAACAATCAGAGAAACAGAGACAGTGGAGCAGTTGATTGTGCATGGGTTAAATGCCTTGAGAGATACCTTATCTCAGGATGTCGAATTGACATTTAAGAATACCTCGGTTAGTGTGGTAGGAAAGGATCAAGACTTCATCATTTACGACGATGAGGATGTACAGCAATGGTTAGACAAGTTGGACTCTGTCTCTAATGCCAGAAATAGAGAAGATGACGAGGACGAAGCAAATGATGACAACAACGACGCCCCTGAAGCCCAACAAGAGGACAGAATGGAAACCGACGAGTAGACTGGGTGCGTTGATCGTATAATCTTCAATATATACAGATAGAGGGTCTGTTGATTCGACTGAAAATCGTTGTAGATCTTCCATGCTACTTATAAGTCTGTGAAAATAATTCACGTTTGATGCTATTGAGCACCGTTACTTCTTTCTTGTTCACGCTGCTTTGCTGCGACATTTTGAATCGCCTGAAGGCACTCCTTTTGCATGGCACTAAGCTCTCCATTCAATACCTCGGGGCTGTGAAGAAGCCGGTTCTCACGGATATCTGCTATCTTGTTCTTGATGCTATCCATTTGCTTTTTGATAGAGATCTTTTCTGCTTCTTCCATAAGCTCGCCAAATTGTAAAATTGCATTTTCAGTATCAGTGCAAAGAATTTCTGCCCTTGAAGCATGTTCAAAATATTTTCTGGTTTCACTATCACTTTGCTTGTTTGCTGCACTTTCATCAAGAATACGTTTGATTTCTTCTTCGGACAATCCAGTTTCACCCGAAACTTGTATAGAAACGGAGTTTTCCTTGTTGTAGTGTTCCAGGTCTTTGGCGTAGGGAGTCTTGTCTGCAGCAGAAACATTTATAATTCCATCTGCATCTATTTCAAATGTTACTCCAATCTGAGGGGTGCCTTTGGGACCGAAAGGTATATTTGTGAGCTTGAAATTTCCTATGAGTTTGTTATCTTTAACAAGAGATCTTTCACCTTGAAACACTCTTATCTCAACGCCAGTTTGCCCGTCAACAGCAGTAGAAAATACTTGCTCCTTTTTGACCGGTACAGGTGAATTTCTTGGAATCAATGGACTGAAGAGACCCCCATACGTTTCTATTCCTAGCGATAATGGAGTCACATCAAGCAACACAACATTCTTTATTTGGCCGGACAAAACCGCCCCCTGAATCGCTGCTCCCAAAGCGACAGCCTCATCAGGATTAATAGCTGTGCTTGGCTCTTTTTTAAAGAGGTCCTTGACAACCAGCCTTATCTTTGGCATTCTAGTCATACCTCCAACAAGCAAGACTTCGTCAATATCTTGAATTTTCAAGTCCGCATCACGGATGCACCGTTTCACAGGGTCAATTGTTTTGTTGATCAAATGAAGTGACATTTGGTCGAGCTCGTCCTCAGTAATCCTAATCTTGATATGTTTATCGGCAGTTATGAATGGGATATTAATTTCGGTTTCCTTTACGTGTGACAACTCAATCTTGCACTTCTCAGCAGCCTCACGTATGCGCTGAACTGCTAACCTGTCCCCCAGAATGTCCAACCCATTATTATCTTTTTTGAAGCCTTCCAAAATGTAGTTCAATAGCAAGATATCAAAGTCCTCCCCTCCAAGGTGGGTATTACCATTTGTAGCACGGACTTCGAACACTCCATCTTCTATATCCAAAATGGAAATATCAAAAGTCCCTCCTCCCAAATCAAAAACCGCCACGATACCATCCTTTTGCTTTTTATCCACTCCGTAAGCTAACGCCGCAGCAGTTGGTTCATTCACAACTCTAAGAACATCTAAACCCACTAGCTTACCTGCACTCTTCGTTGCCTGGCGTTGAGAATCATTGAAATATGCTGGAACTGTAACCACAGCGTGCCTTACGGGAAGTTGATCCAGATGGAAATGGCTTTCGGCCACATTCTTCATTTTCTGAAGAATAAGCCCTCCAATCTCAGAAGGAGACAACTTTCTACCATAAGAAGTAGAGAGCCAGGCGTCTCCATTGTCATGAGGCACGATTTTGTATGCGATATTACCTAGGTCTCTCTGGACTTCTTGGTCTTCGTACTTCCTTCCTATCAACCTTTTGGTGGCGAAAAATGTATTCTCAGGATTAATGACAGCTTGCCGCTTAGCTGGTAGGCCTACCAACGTTTTTTCCTCCCCTTTTTCTTCTGAGAACGCCACAATAGACGGAGTAGTACGTTGTCCTTCTTCGTTCTCCAAGATTCGAGCTTGGTTTGCTTCCACTATCGCTACTGCTGAATTGGTTGTTCCGAGATCAATTCCAATGACTGAATGATGCCTGTGGGAGAGGAGCACACTTGCACCACGAACTGGCCGTTTAAGTGTATTGATCAGATATCTTATCATTGTAGGAATAAGAGACTGGGCTGCTCTCGCTAGGAGATTGAAGCTGATAGTGCGTAGTCAGAATGGCCCTGCGAAAATTACAGCAATTGGTACTAAAAGGTCAAAAACTTAGCGAGAGGCGCGGAAAATTTAGAGTTTAGCGTTCACTTGTGGTATAATTTAGGTCGAAAATTTAGCGTATCACTGTAAATTACAGAGATCCTTAAAGCAAACCTACAATTACTGTTGAAAACAACTCTAACGATAAGATTATAAACCAGGGTTTGAAAATTCTAATTTTTGCAATGTGGCACTAGATTCATTTGTAGGTCCAAACCGCTGAAATACAATACTAAAATATCAAATCCGATGGTGCAGTACAAGTCTAATTTTTCCCTAGAACTTAACTGTAGTAGCTCCAAATCAGCTACATCAACCACCTCTTCCCATCGAGTGCCAAATCGAAGATTCTTACCGTAGTTTTTGCTCTGGTATGTGATGAAAATGCCCCTATCTTCTTTTGTTGTATTGTAAACAACGCTTCCCGAACGAATTCCACCGTCTATGGTATTCTTAGAGTACTCGTATAAATCCAGCTTCGTCGTGATGTTTCCCTTCCAGAGCTTAAAGTCCCGGGCAGAAAATACGTCGAGGATTGTTGGTGCATGGATACTATTGTTAAGCTCATGCATCACATTTTCCACGCGAGTACCATATAATTGAACTGGATTATTGTGGTGTGTAGCTTCATCCACACTCAATATGGACAAAATGGTTTTTATAAAATGCAATTCTTGTCTGGTTTTCACGTCAATGGCACGATTTGCTCCTCCTCCTTGAAACAGACCATAGCTGACACTTGGCAGCATATAATAATCTAAAAGATACCTGAAGCGAATTGGCTCCATGAACAGATCCAATATACGGACTCTAGTAGTACTGATGTTCAATGTTCTTGCCAAAAATGCCTTATAGGCCTCCGATGTAATTATCACAGGCATGTTTCGTAAGCCATTATATTCATTCTCCTCCAATCCTAGATAGAACCCCATTACTTTGATAAACTGCTTCGTGATATGTGCTTTAAACCGCACAGGAGGCTGATCACCGATTTGTATCTGGTAATTGCCCAAAACTTCCCGGAAAATCTTCACCATTATTCCGAATAGAACAATTGGTTCTCCCCATTGGATGCCGCTATATACACTGAGAATATTGTGAGACTGATCAGAAACATCCGCTTCATAGTTTCCTATTCTGTAGGGAATAGAATCTAATATGGCGGATGCAAAAGTTTTTAGGAATTTGATGAAAGCTCCTCCGGTGGAAAAGCTTATTATATTACTCTTGAGTGTGATCTTAGGATTAGACTCGTTCATAAGGATATCGTGAGTGATCTCGCTTCGAACTTTTTTGCGGATCATGTTCAAAGCTTTGCTGCGAATAGCAACAAACTTGTGGAAGTCCCTGCCAAAATGTGCAACAGTGAACCAAAACCGTTCGTAATCATGCAGATAATCCCTGTTCCGGTATTCTTGATAGAACCAGCGAATTGCAATGGCATAATTATGACGTAGAATTACTGTCTTCAGCACGGCTAATACCTTGAAGTCTGTCCAGGACGGTACCAAAGTGGTGATCAATGCAGTTTCAATATCATTGTACAACTTAATGGCAATGGGCAAGTACTCGGGTTCCATGTAACTATCAATAAAGTCGCTCATCTGCTTATTTGAACCGACGGTGGCCTCACAGATAGCCAGGGTCAACAGGTTTGCTTTATGCCAATACTCGAATGTGGACTGCTGGTAAGACAGAATGTTGGGTAATGCTAAATCATAGTACTCAAAGTACCTGCCCCACTCGTGGTAGAAAATGTACTCCCAAATGGCTTCGTGGCGAAACACAAGAAGAATGTGTGGATCAATTGACGACAAGCGAAAAAGCGTATCCAGCGAGATTCCGCCATGTTGCACGATGGCAAGAAGAACTTCTGGAGGAAGCGAGTCCAAAGGCATGCCTCATGAAACTGCTGGGCCTAGTGTGCTTCTATTAGGGTGACGTTCAGTAATAGGAGTTACCGCAGCCAAGATCAGTTTTCGCGATATGCGCACTAGTTAAATATATACGATAGAACCGATGGATGCGACACCGAGTTTTTTCTAGACAGTACAAGCAAGTTCTCCAAAGACTCTAACTATGGGAAAGCGAGGCAAAAGCACTGGAGGCGGCAAAAATAAGAAGGCAAAGGTAGGTGGTTTTGTTGACCCTAACACCCGTGGGATCTATGCCACTTGCAACAGAGGCCGAGAACAACAGTGTCGCAAGGAGTTGATGAATCTCTTCAGCGAGAAGGCAGAGGAGTATTTTGACATTGGTGGTGAAGCAGAGATCGATGATGAAATCGACGCCAGTTCCGGGGAGACTAGTCCCGTCAAGTTGAGTGTGGAGGAACAGATCCAAAAGGAATTAGATGAGCTCAAAGAAGCCAAGACGTCAAAGAAGGAACTTCTTCGTCCTATTGAATTGGGATGCGAGTGCCTTGTTTTCATAAAGACACGGAGACCTATAGTACCGGAAATATTGGTGGAACGCCTCTGCAAAGAAAGCTTTGAATCGAATGTTAAAACCACCAGATTCACTCAAAAGCTTTCGCCAGTGACCGACTCTGTCAGTGCTACATTGGAGGAGTTACGCAAGTTGGCCAAACAGGTATTGGAACCACACTTTCACAAGGAAAAAGACCAGAAGCCATACAAATTTGCAATTCAAATTACGAAGAGAAATTTTAATGCCATCCCCAGGCCAGACATGATTCGTGCAATAGCAGAATGTGTTGGAAAAGACCACGGTCACTCTGTGGATTTGAAGCAATACGACAAGTTAATTTTGGTGGAGTGCTACAAGAGCAACATCGGCATGAGTGTGGTTAATAACTATATGAGGTTCGAGAGATTCAACTTGCAACAGTTGTTCGAGAAGAATGCCAAGGATGACGGAGTATCGAGGGTGAAAACCAAGGAGCTATCAAAGGATTCTTCGAAAGACACTCCCAAGGATGTCGAATCTTAGGAGGTACTAAGTGACAACTGAGCCGGTATGGATATGTAGTCACTATCATAGAAGCACCGAGCAACTTGTACATAGACAACAGAAGATTATACTAGTCTTTCTTTTAATGCAACCACCTGCTTCCATGCCAACCAATCTGCCTCGCTGTTAGGTATCAAGCCCATTTTGGATAGCTTATAAACTCCAACCGCCATGTTGAGTAGTTGACATACCACATACACCACTTTGGCCTGTAAGATGGTTACGCTGTTGTCGTCTGTAGCTAAGGAAGTGAAGACCAGATTAGTCTCCGTGAAAATGGCTTTGATGGGATTCCATAAGAGCATGAACGCCATAGTCATGGGAATGATCTGGAGCGAGTTTCCCGTCATATAGCTCATTATGAGAGTCATGGGGAGCGACTTAGCTGGAGCAATGGCGATTTCCCATGCCTTCTTTGCCTTCAAGAGCGATACTTGTTCTTCGCTGGGTTTGGTGGGACGGGCAGATTTTGATGGTTTGGCGGATTCAACATTGTATCCGTGGGGAGATGAATGTTCCTTGAAGCTGCGCGGAGCAACGACGCTGGGATTTAGGAGTTCTCCATACATCTGAATAAAAGGTGAGGAATGGAAGTGGCTAGCTAACGTTGAAGAGCTTTGCCCAGAAAATGGTGTAGATTGTGATTTCCTGCGTCTGGGGACAGTTTATGTTGGTCGCGGTGGCTCTGACAGTTTGTCGCTATTTCCCTCGCTGGCTCCCGCTGAGAGCTTCCCAGCCTCGTCGCGGAGAATCCACGTGAAGCATAGGCCGAATTCCTCGCCGCTATCTCCTTTAGCTTCATACCATGAATTCCACAACCTCGTTCAAATCAAACCCACTAAACAAAATCATCGGGCTCTCGGTGATCCTCTCCATGGGATTTCTTCTTGTCATCCTTGCGGGCATTTACGGCAATTGGTATCCCATCATCATAGGCATTATCTTCGCAGTGGCTCACTTACCAATTGCTATCACCGGAGCACTAGCAAGCTCGTCGGACTACGATTTCAATTTCGATCCCGCCAACCCTTCAGCGAACGGCGTCCTCAAAGAGATTGGCCTCTTCATATCTGCATTCCTACTCTTGTCAGGGTTGTCCTTACCTATACTATTGCATCACTCACTAATCCTCACCAAGACCGCAACCGTGCTTACCATTGTGGGCGGGGGTTTAATATACGGGACCGTGGCCACATTCAGCCGGTTCTTCGACGAATCCGAGGAAGAGGTCGATGACCTTGGCGGTGGGGTTATTTAGCTTTAGCTAGTTGGCAATAGACACTTGTATCCAGTACCCAATTTACGTAGGAAGTAGGCGGTGCGTAATCGAGGGCACCACCTGACTCCGGGTTTCTCAGTTAACTCAAAACGATATAGCAGCCCGCAAGAAAAGACACACCAAAATGACACACGAGTTTGTTGCTGCCGAGCGGGAAGTGATAGAGGACGCCCAACAGCAAGAGAAGATTGCCAATGAGGAGTTCAAAATCTGGAAGAAGAGCGTTCCCTTGCTCTATGACACCATTCACACGAATACCTTGGAGTACCCATCACTTGTGGTGCAATGGCTACCAAACTATTCATTCTCTGAAAATAAGAACTTGATCAACGTCAAGTACTTGATTGGGACCAGCTCCATAAATAATGACTACAACTATTTGAAACTCGGCTCAATCGACTTGCCCAGCACTTTGGCACCAGACTTTGCTTCGGTGTTGCCCAATGCGCTGAGCATTCCAATTCCCCTTTCCAATATCGAGACCTCCAATTTCAGAGTATTGTCCAAGTGGAAGCAAACCAGTGAAATCAACAGATTGAGACTCTCTCCCGATGGCGACAAGGCACTCACCTTCAACAGCAATGGTGTAATCCACTGCTACAATTTGGTGAACAACGATATCTTGGAGTACAACTATCATAGACAGGAGGGTTACGGCTTGGAATGGATTAACAATGAATCATTCCTCTCTGCGTCTAAAGACTCCCAGATTGCCTTGTGGAATATTCTGAAGCCATCGACCCCAATACAGTTGTTCAAGACACACAAGGCTGCAGTCAATGATATTTCCGTTAACAGCCGTTCCAGAGACATATTTGGATCAGTTGCGGACGACTTGACAACAAAATTCCACGACACAAGAGTAGCAGGGGAACCTGTGATCGAAGTCGAAAACTCACATATCCAGAATGCTATTGTGTTCCATCCGGACGTTCAAACCTTGTATGCTACATCAGGTAAAGACAACACCGTGAACTTATATGACCTCAGAAACCCGTCGAGTCCATTGCGTCGCTTCTACGGTCATGGCGGCAGCGTACTCGGTCTCAAATGGGACCTGACCAATGATCCAAACACTTTGGTGTCTTGGGGTTTGGACAAACGTGTCATATTCTGGGATTTAGCGAACCTCGATGAGGAATTTGCATTTCCTTCGGGCGACACGGAAAGCTCTAGACGGAAGAACTCCTCCAAGGTGGATCCTTGTTTGAAGTTCGTTCATGCTGGCCATACTAATAGAATCAATGACTTGGATATTCACCCTACTCTCAAGAATGTTTATACCACAGTCGGAGAGGACCGCTTGTTCGAAGTTTGGAAACCAAAGACCTTGATAGCAGAGGACGAAAATGAGGATGAAGATTCTTCCGAGAAGGAAGAAAAGGAGGAAAAGGAGAAAAGTGATTAGATGTATAATATGTAATGTTACAGCAAACGAACTCAGTAAGATTCCAGAGTGCCTGTATTACAGCGATTTTTCCATGCTACTGCTGTAGGCAATTTCGCCAAATTCGGTACAGGTCATCGAACGCGTAACGCGGGCAATTAATGTAACATATTTAAGTCGCAGATCTGGCATTTTAAAAAATCTCATTCAAAGATGACTGTTGAAGTTTTGTGGAGAAAGTTTCCCATTAAAGAGTCTGAAATATGTCTATCCAAGGTTCTCAGATGTGGACAAACTTTCAGATGGAAGAACGTCAATAACATATGGTCCTTCGCGATTCCAGACAGAATCGTACTTCTCAAGCAAGACGACACACATATTCATTACTCTCAAGTGATGCTGGAGTCCAAGAAGGTTTCAGATAAGACACCCGAGGAGACATTATCATTTATCGAAGAGTATTTGAGCTTGAATCTAAACCTTCAAAGCCTCTACGATCACTGGTCAGACCAACACTCCAAATACCATCGTCAAACAAAAACATCTCCCTTTTCTATGTTTAAAGGGATCAGGATCCTTCACCAAGACCCGTGGGAGACTCTCATCTCATTCATTTGTTCGTCTAACAATAATGTGAAGAGAATTTCCAAGATGTGTGAGAATATCTGTGTCGAGTTCGGTGAATATATTAATGAGTACGATGGTATCCCTTACTACGCATTCCCCACACCTGAGAAGTTAGCACAGAAAGACGTGGAATCCAAATTAAGAGAACTTGGCTTTGGGTACAGAGCAAAGTATATCTATCAGACCGCATGCAAGTTGACCGGCAGTGATCCGGAGTTGAGCATCGAAAAGTTGTACCAGTTGAGAAAAGAAGATTACCAAACAGCACACGACTTTCTTCTCCAGTTGACCGGAGTAGGTCCCAAAGTTGCCGACTGTATTTGCCTTATGGCGTTGGACAAGCACGATGTTGTTCCAGTTGATACCCATGTATATCAGATTGCTATTCGTGATTACAAGTTCAAGGGGAAAAGGGACATGAAGACCATGAACAAAGTGGTCTATAGTGCTATAAGAAATCACTTTAAGGAAATCTTTGGACCATATGCCGGTTGGGCGCAATCTGTCTTGTTCACTGCTGATTTGGTTGACTTGAATAATGGTACCAATATTGAGAGTAGTGTCAAGGCAGAACCTATAGTCAGTCTGTCCAGCACAAGCATGAAGCGTGAACGCGATGTGTCGCCTATCATCAAAGTGGAGTCTAAGAGGGTCAAAGTACTCAGTTGATACCACGGGTGGTACCACAATACAAGCCCACTCAATCGAATCGCGAGTATCACTTAATATACAACCATCTTCATCATGATTTTCAAAGTAGAATTATCGTCGTCCTCCTGGACGGATTCGTTTGATCACCTATGATTTTCATAAGATTCTTTTTGCTCTATTGAAACTGGCAGATAGTTTGAAGCCGGTCATTCAAGGGTTGGATCCTTTGTAACTTCCTATCACTCTTCTAGCTCGTAGTTTTGCTTTAATGTTTTCTATTGAAAAGGAAGGTATTTTTTTTTAGCTGGACAATACCTAATTTTACCTCATTTGCAATCACAAAAAACATCTTTTTTTTCCCAAGGGGGTTCTCAAGAAAACTAAATATAGTTTCTTAGCTTTGGCCCTATATATGGAATATTCACCGATTCGCAGGCATATTTCAAGAATTGAATACATTATACACATTATGATGAGGTTTGTAACAGTTTTTTTTAGAAAATTGGGGCGGTTGGTGTAGTGGTTAACATATCTGCCTTCCAAGCAGGTGTCACGGGTTCGATTCCCGTACCGCTCATTTTTTACTTTTTCATCTGTGGTTCCAATCCTCCTCGAACTAGCAAATAACCACATCGATGCTACATGTTTAGCAAAGGAGTTAAAACTTTTCATTCCAATTCCACTACAATCTTTTTGCATTATTCTAGGGGCTATATCCGCAGGTACCAGAACTCCACTATGAAGAGACCCGTGCTAGACTCTATTGATCTCAATGAAACAGAGACCAAGATCGCGAAGTTGTTGGTGGATTATTGTAACTTCTATAACCAGTCACATAAGGGCGAGGATCCTTTAGTTTTGCGTATCACCGGTGGATGGGTTAGGGATAAGCTTCTAGGCTTGGAAAGCCATGACATCGACATTGCCATCAATATCCTTTCAGGCGAGAAGTTTACGGCAAACTTGTCACTGTACTTGAAGGAAAAGGATAGCACGCTAGAGCTCAAGGACATCCACACTATCAAGAAGAACCCAGCAAAGTCGAAGCATCTCGAGACGTGTACAACCAAGCTCTATGACCGTGATATCGATTTCGTTAACTTGAGATCAGAGGAGTATACGTCCACTAGCAGAGTCCCCATCATGAGGTACGGGACTGCAGAGGAGGATGCACTCCGTAGAGATGCCACATTAAATGCACTTTTCTACAACTTGAATGAGCTGAAAATAGAGGATTTTACAGGAATGGGCTTAGATGACTTGAGACAGGGCATTTTAAGAACCCCTCTACAAGCGATGCAAACCTTTTTGGACGACCCATTGCGTGCATTGAGACTTATCAGATTTGCTAGTAGACTTAATTACGACATCGACGAGAGTGCATTGACTGCCATGAAGTCACCCGAGTTGAAGTCTACATTGATTCATAAAATTAGTCGCGAAAGGGTGGGAATTGAAATCGAGAAAACACTCACCAGCGAGAACCCAGGATATGGGCTTCGCCTCATAAACTACCTCGGCTTAAGTGACAGCATTTTTAGTCTTGGGACGTTAGAGAAAGCAGTATTTCAATTGAATAATCAAGAAACATTAGAACAGTTGAAGGCTGCTCACGAAGAACTATACCACCAGATTGCCAGTGCCACATTCGCTCTCCCACTTGCACAAGATACGTTGCAAAAACTTCCTGTTGATTCGAAGTTGGCACAAGCGTATCGCACAGTGTTCTCTAACAAAGAATCACGCAAAATTCTCTGGCTATCGATAATTTTGCTGCCATTCCAACCAATTGTTGTGAAGACGAATGAAAAGAAAGGTTTGTCTATACATGTCCCCAGTTTGCTTCTCAGAGAGGGCTTAAAGGCTAGCAAAAGCGAAATGGACAAGGTATCTGTGTTGACTAACAATTGGAGCACATCTCAGAAGATTCTTTCTGAGTGTTATGCTAATACTACAAGTGTTGATCGGGCAACTATGGGAACATGGCTAAGTAGCTATGGGTCATTTTTGGATCTTGGAATCATGTACAATTTTTTTATGGACGTGATTGAGCCTATCGTTGAGACAGTACATGAATTCGATATCCCCGTGAACACACCGAAGCCAGAACTCTATCATAGTGAAAGGTCTCTCGCAAGACTACACAGTATAATCAAAGAAAATATAACCAAGTACGAAGATTTCAACAATTTGGTCGATAATCTTGACTTGAGAGACGTGCACAACTTGAAGCCAATAATAGATGGGAGAGCTCTTTTGAAAGAGTTGGGTGTGAAGCCGGGCCCTTGGTTGGGTGAACTCAACAATGAATTAGTGTTGTGGCAATTGAACCACCCAGAAAAGACCAAGGAAGAGGCATTAGAGTTTGCGAAAGAGATATTTCCTCAATTTCAGTAGTTGAAAACAGGAAAAGGAAAGCAAAGGCAGTTCCCAATATATATATAGACAAGAAATTAATAACCTTACAAGGCAGACAAGAGGCCGTTAATCACCTAGAACATCCGTACTGCAATATCTTAGAAGGAACGCTCGCAATAAAGTATAGGCTATAGTTAGAGTGCGCCAGATGGGAAAGAGTACGCGGAGGTTCCACGAAATCAAGAAGCATTGAGAAATATGTGAATAATGGATAATTATTAACAAGCTGATCTTTCAGAAGTTTGCAATTTCTTTGGTCCAATCTCCTTGTCTTCCTATATTGCCTACTCCGATGGGTTGCACATCACGTGCAATCTCCGGAGTGCAAGCCCGCTCCGGCGAGAATCAGTCATAGCGATTTTTCAAGCAAATTTCCACTTCTTTTCCCCACTATGTCGCCTGTGCAAAAAGTGTCCATCTTGGGTGCCGAGACCATCCATGTGGGTTACGGCATCCAGGACCACATTGTGGAGGAGACCATCAAAACTAAGGCGTCCTCCACCTATGTTATTATCACCGATTCTAACATGGCTAGAACACAGCCGTTCAAGAAGTTACTCCAGGACTTTGAGACCAAGTTGGCAGAGAAGAGACCCGAGTCTCGGTTGTTGACTTATTTTGTGGCACCGGGAGAGGAAAGCAAGAGCCGTGAGACCAAAGCTGCTGTTGAAGACTACTTATTACAAAAGGGATGTACCAGAGATACCGTGATTTTGGCTGTGGGAGGCGGTGTCATTGGAGACATGATCGGCTTCGTTGCCGCCACTTTTATGAGAGGAGTGCGAGTGATTCAAGTTCCCACTAGTTTGTTGGCCATGGTAGATTCTTCTGTCGGAGGCAAAACTGCGATTGATACCCCGTTGGGAAAGAACTTTATCGGGGCCTTCCACCAGCCTGACTACGTGTTCGTGGATGTTTCATTCTTGGAGACATTGCCTACAAGACAATTCATCAATGGAATGGCGGAAGTGATCAAAACCGCAGCCATCTGGAATGAAGATGAGTTCACCAGATTAGAGAACTTTTCCAAGAGATTCCTTGAAGTGGTGACAGCTTCCAACCCAGACGTCAGATCCATAAAGGAAGAACTTGTCAAAACTGTATTAGAATCGATCAAGGTGAAAGCGTTGGTAGTTTCCTCCGACGAAAAGGAGTCGGGCTTGAGAAACTTGCTTAACTTTGGCCATACCATCGGCCATGCCATCGAGGCCGTTGTCACCCCTGAGGCACTCCACGGTGAATGTGTTGCCATTGGAATGATCAAGGAAGCAGAGTTGTCTAGATACCTCGGTATCTTGGCTCCTGTGGCTGTCGCCCGTATTTCGAAGTGCCTTATTTCCTTCGGCTTGCCCACTTCCATCGAAGATAAGACTTTCTTGAAAAGAGTTGGTTACAAGCGACACCATATTGTCATCGATACCTTGCTTAAGAAAATGGCAATTGATAAGAAAAACGACGGTAGCAAGATTAAATGTGTGTTGTTGGAGTCTATTGGAAAGTGCTACCAGTTAAAGGCACACGAAGTATCAAAGCGTGACTTGGGCTTTGTATTGACTGATGAAGCTCTCGTACACCCATTTAATCCTGACGAAACACCTACTTCCAATGTGGTGATCCCCCCTGGCTCTAAATCTATCTCGAACAGAGCATTGATCTTGGCTGCTTTGGGTAAGGGAACCGTCAAGATAAAAAACTTGCTTCACTCAGATGATACCAAACATATGTTAGATGCTGTCTCCTTGTTGAAAGGTGCTTCCATCACTACCGAAGACAATGGTGCTACTGTGGTACTCAAAGGCAATGGAGGAAAATTGATGACCTGCGATGATGAATTGTACTTAGGAAATGCCGGCACTGCCTCTAGGTTCTTAACTTCCGTGGCTTCGTTGGTGGGAATCAATTTAAGTTCCACAAACCACGTTGTTTTGACTGGAAATGCTAGAATGCAAGAAAGACCTATAGGTCCTTTGGTGGATGCGTTGAGATCAAATGGCTCCACTATTGAGTACTTGAATAAAGAAGGCTCATTGCCATTGAAAATTGAGGCCGGGAAGGGTTTGAAAGGTGGAAAAATCGAGTTAGCAGCTACAATTTCTTCTCAATATGTCTCGTCCATTTTGATGTGCGCTCCTTATGCTGAAAAAGAAGTAACATTGTCATTAGTTGGAGGAAGGCCAATTTCCCAGCTTTATATTGACATGACAATCGATATGATGAAATCCTTCGGAATCCAAGTGGAAAAGTCTACTACAGAAGAATACACTTACCATATTCCAAAAGGAACTTACGTGAATCCTAAAGAATACATCATTGAGTCTGACGCCTCTTCTGCTACTTACCCATTGGCCTTTGCTGCCATGACTGGTACCTCTTGTACAGTCCCGAACATTGGATCTTCGTCTCTTCAGGGAGATGCTCGCTTTGCTGTCGATGTGTTGAAACCAATGGGATGTAAGGTCGAACAGACCAGCACCTCAACGACTGTCACTGGTCCTCCACGTGGAAAATTGATGCCATTACCTCTTATTGATATGGAGCCGATGACAGATGCATTTTTGACTGCCTCAGTTGCCGCTGCAGTAGCTGTGGATGGAACTCAATCGACTTCGATCGTTGGTATTGCCAATCAAAGAGTCAAGGAATGTGACAGAATTGCTGCTATGGTGTCTGAATTAGCTAAGTTTGGTGTAAAGGCAAACGAATTACCAGATGGAATTGAGGTTCATGGCCTTGAAATCAACGACTTGGTTACTCCTTCTATCGAAAAGAGAGGTATCAAGACGTTTGATGACCATAGAGTTGCGATGTCTTTCTCATTGTTGGCTGGTTTGGCAAAGCAACCTGTTTTGATACAAGAAAGATCTTGTACTGGAAAGACCTGGCCAGGATGGTGGGATATCTTGCACACCAAATTCAATGTAACCATTGATGGCTACGAGCCTAAGGGAGCGTCACACACTGCCACCGCGGAAACAAACGACTCGAAGAGCATAATTGTTATTGGTATGAGAGCTGCTGGTAAATCAACGTTGTCCAAATGGATGGCCGCCTTTTTGGGCTTCAAATTCTTGGATTTGGATGAGTTACTTGAGCAGAAATTGAACACTGATATCAGATCGTTTATTAAGGAGAAAGGCTGGGACGAATTTCGTAAAGAAGAGGCCATTATCGCCTCAGAAGCGTTTGTCAAGTATTCCAAGAACTATATCATTTCCACTGGTGGTGGTCTTGTTGAAAGTGAGGTATCAAGGTTGTTGTTGAAGTCCTATATCAAATCGGGCGGAATAGTATTGCATTTACACCGTGACTTGGATGAAACCGTTCAGTTTCTATCCGCAGATACTACTAGACCTGCCTATGTAAGTGAGATTAAGGATGTGTGGAAAAGAAGAGAAAACTGGTACCACGAATGCTCCAACTATTACTTCTACTCCCCTCACTGTAATGATGAATTGGAGTTTAAGCATTTGAGAGCCTCGTTCACTAATTATATCAAGACAATTACTGGGCTGAAGACTATTGATGTCCCAACCAAGAGATCCAACTTCATTTCTTTGACATACCCAGACTTGGATGAAGCCTTGAGTCAATTGGAAGAATTGTCTTATGGTTGTGAAGCTGTCGAGCTAAGGATTGATCTATTGAAGGACTTATCTACATCTTATGTTGCAAGTCAAACTGCCTTGTTGAGAAAGCACATTTCTCTTCCTCTTATCTACACTGTTAGAACTAAGTCGCAGGGTGGAAAAGTTGATGATGATCAGTTTTCACAAATAGAAGAGTTGTTGCACTTGGGTATTAAGTTAGGTGCTGAATACTTGGATCTTCAATTGACTTATCCACAATCGATAATCGATAATGTACTGAAGAATAGGAAGTTCACCAAAATCATTGCTTCCCATCACGATGTTTCTGGCTCATTGAAGTGGGATAATGTGGAATGGAAATCGAAGTATTATCAAGCTGTTGGGTTGAAAGCTGATGTTGTGAAGCTTGTCGGTTCAGCTTCTTCTTTGGAGGATAATTTGTTGCTTGAAGAATTTAGACATGCCAATCAATTACTCCCGCTTATTGCTATCAACATGGGCGAGCAAGGAAAGTTGTCGAGAGTGTTAAACCCAACCTTGACCCCAGTGACTCACGATCTTTTGCCTTTCAAAGCTGCGCCGGGACAGTTGACTGTTAGTCAAATCAACAAGGCGTTCGCGGAGATTGGAGGATTCGTCAACAAGAAGTTCTGGGTTGTGGGAAGTCCTATCTCACACAGCAAGTCCCCTGACTTGCACAACTCTGCGTATGCGAAGTTGAGTCTCCCCTATTCCTTCGATAAATTTGAATCCACTGATGCTGAAGAAGTCTACAACAAATTGATGAAAAATAATGAAGACTTTGGTGGTTTGGCAGTGACGATTCCACTTAAACTTGACATTATGAAGTACACTGACAAATTGTCTGATGCTGCCGAGATTATTGGTGCGGTGAACACTGTGGTTCCACTTGAGGGTAAACAGGGTAAGTTTTTGGGGGACAACACTGATTGGGTTGGAATTTGGAATTCGTTTGTCCGTTTTGGAGTTCCGGGAATAGAGTATGGTAATGTGAGTGGTTTGGTTGTTGGTGGAGGCGGTACCTCTCGTGCTGCAGCCTATGCTTTGCACACAATGGGATGCAAGACCATCTACATGATTAACAGAACCGCGTCAAAGTTGGTCGACATCAAGAATTCGTTGCCTAAGAACTTCAACATTGAAATTTTGGAATCTGACGAAGACATTTCCAAAGCTCGTCCTGTGTCTTTGATCGTCTCGTGCATTCCAGCTACTGCTCCTATTGATGAGCTGCTCTTGACCAAGATTGAGAAGTTGTTACATCGTGGAGCTCAGGACAAGGCAAGTGGATTCGTACCTACGTTGTTGGAAGCTGCTTATAAGCCTAGTGTTACACCTATAATGAAGGTGGCGCAGAAGTTCGGATGGAATGTGATTCCAGGTGCAGAAATGTTGGTTAATCAGGGTGAAAGGCAGTTTGAAATACATACCGGCTACACTCCTCCCTATAAGGTGATCCATGAGGCTGTTGTAGGCCATTAGGTGGAATTGTATTTAGAAATAGACGTATTATTGCTTTGTAAATTAGCGTTGGAAGCAGTCTCTTCTAAAGATAGTGTGATATGCGTATATCAAGGAGAATCTACAGACCCTTAGGCACAGCATACAACACGAATCCTACCTTAATAGTTTGAATGTACATCTCTGCGGAATATATATTAAGTTAACCTCGCGAGACTCTTAGCAGACGCGGGTGATGTGAGTGCAGAGCGACAAACATTTACTAGTGTGAAAGTTGCACTGGGTCCTTCGGGCTCTAAAGTACTTCATGGATCATGCTAGTACTGTGTGAAATGTAGGTATGCTGCTTTTTTAAATTCAAATCTTCTTCAGTCCAGGGGGATGCTAAGAGTTCCCCTCTTCGTGTGTTCCGCATCTGTCCGATTTTTCGGGTGGCTTCGGAGTTTCCTCATCTCAAAGTAGCATGAGCCCTGTGCCGGAGATGTCCCAAAAACAGGAAACGAGGCTGAAGGTGCCACTTCCTGTACTGTAATATAATGTTCTATAGTAGACCATTCTAAGTAGTGAAGACCATAGCCAAAAGGTACTTCGCCGTGGAGGTTTCATTTGACATAGCTGGTAAATTTCGTTACCTTCTTCCCTTCTTCAGGTCGCATCGCATCCCCGCGTCAGCTGAAACCATTTCTTTTGTCGCGTCGTGCCGTGCCAGGAGGGGACGAAGCCAGTTGCAGCTTACCAACACGCCTTGGGTTGCTTATTTATATAAATAAGCAAAGGCGCCCTAAACTGCTACGTTTCGGGAATTCATACATGTGGTCGCAGGTGTCAGTACTAAATACGCGGCTGGCAACTTTGTCATGTATCAAGACATGGACAAGAACATACTCGATGTTTCAAGGAGCTCGCCACTACTTTCTCGGTGGCCTTGCGGAACGAGAACCACCACAAGATGAAGGTTTGGCATACATGAGATATCCCTGCGTGACAAAAGAGCAAATGCGCAAAATCTCCAACGACAAGTACAAGTTTGAGTTTGGTTATCACTCGTACGCCCATCACAGCAACTCGTCCGACCCGTTGATTCATTCCCTTTCGGACTTAACAGATCCCACTCTGCTCAACTCCTTGCTTCCCAAAAGAAGGCCTCTTGGTTCGCCCGTGGATACCATATCTGTTAAGGCAGGTGACGATGCTATGCTAGTATCTCCTAGTGTTCTTGCGGTGGCTGACGGTGTATCAGGCTGGGAAAGTAAGGGAGAGCAGTGCTCGTCCGGAATCTGGTCCAGGTCAATGGTTGAAACGTTGAGCCGGTTGATGACAGAGTATAAATTGAGCCATTCTCCTCATCACCTTAATAAGCGTGATATAGATCAAATCTTGGATGACTCCTATTTGCACACTTCACATTTGATGGATCTCCAAGACCTTAGAGGCTCGTCTACCTTGGTTTTGGGCATGCTTAGTGGAGAATATTTGAAAATGATAAGTATTGGCGACTCAAAGATGTACATCATCAGGAATGGAAAAGTCATTAAGAGCAACGAAGAGCAAATGGTTTCTGCATTGTGTCCTCAACAAATTGGTACTCAGACACTCGATCGTATGCCCTCTGAAATGGCGTGGGTGGATTCCATCAAATTAAAGAAAGATGACATTCTTATGATGTGTTCGGACGGGATTTCCGACAACTTATATGAGAAGGAGATAATCGAGCTAATCAACCAGGGCTTGGCTGCCAACAAGGACTTGCGGTCCATTTCGAGAAGGATTCTTCTCAGAGCTAAGGAAATTGGTTTTGATGATTACGCATATACACCTTACAACGAAAAGGTTAATTCATTACCAGCTGAATACAGCAAGAACGTGAGCACTGGTGGAAAACTTGACGACATGTCGATCTGCTTAGCAAAAGTTGTTCCAAACACAAAAACTAATTAATTGCATATGATTTGGGATTGGGTTGTATTATATATGCCACAAGTATTGGCACTGGGTAATCAAATTTGGTTTGTACAAAATCTTATAATTATACGAGAGGAAAGTATACTACACTGTAAGCTATCATAATCTATAATTTTATTAAAATCTAATATACACTAAGCCGAGGCCATTTCCGAGAAGTACTGTCTCAAGATCAAACTGAGCATTTCTGGCAATTCGTTTATGTCACGGACGACAACGTAAAACTCGAATGGGAAGGTGTCCAAATATTTATCAACCTTCAATGTCATAGCACCAGTATTCGCGTCTGGAACGTAACTGACTTGGCTCATATCTAAAATCGATTCGTTTGAATTAATTCCGTCGATAATGACGAATACCAACATGATTTTCTCCTGACGAGCTCTTCTGACTAATCTCTGAATGGTGGCATGGTCTTCACAAACACCATCAGAAAGGATAATTTCTAACTGCCACAAGTCGGAGTTGGTAGAGGACCTGGCATCTTGGAATATTTTCAATGATCTAGCACACAACTGTTTAATGTCTGTCTTAGTTTGTTGAAAATCAAACCACTGAAAGATCTTCGATCCAGTTTCTTGGTTGTTGAAAGGGCTGTCAAATGGATGAACGACTTTTATGTCTTCCCCGAACCTTACAATAGATAAACCACCACTTTCGAGTTGGGTTAAAGCTTTAGACACCAAGGCAATGCTATGGTACGCCAATTGAGTCGATTTGCTTTCACTCATGGATTTGGAGTCGTCAACTGCAATCATGATTTGATACTGCCTCTTGGAAGGCTTCGTTCTTCTGAGCCAGATTTTATCCTTGCGGAACTCTGAAGCAATGTAGGTAATTATCCTCTTCATGTTCAACCTCTTACCGGTCTTGTAGTCTCCCCTTAATTTTGTAGCTAAGGTGGGCTCCAAGATCAATCTCAATTGTTCACACAATCCCGAGGCCAATTCCTGGGTTGCCAATTCACTTTCCTTCCAAAGCTCACGAGCAGCTTCGAGTTCAATTGGTGGTTCGCTTGCATGGTCAACTAGTTGCAAACTGTCAAGCTGCACATATTCATCAAGCTCATCTTCTTCCAAATCCTTATTATATACCAATTCATTTTCTTCCTTGACAGTCTTTCTTTCGCCGATAAATGCACCCTTTGTCTTTCCTTCGAAATCGTTATCGTGATCCACATTTGCATCTTCCGGATCAACTTCTGCGGCATTCTCGTCAACCTCCATATTGTCATCTTCAGGTTTAATTTCGGGCTCTTCCTTGATCTCAGGTTCACTTTCAAGCTCTTCGTCATCGTCGATGGCCATGTCTTCGTCAATTGATTGGATCTGATCCTTGTCAGCTGCGCCCAATGCTTGTGTATCAAATTCAGAATTTTCGCCTTCAACGTGCTCAAACTCGTCTGGCCTTTCCTTTGCAGATTGATCAAGCTTTTCTTCCTTTTCCTGTGAGGCTTGTTGAATCTCTTGGCGACGACGATGAAATTCTTTCAATGAGTCTCCAAGCTGCTTTAAAGATTGTTGTGCTTCATCACGGGCATCATCTTGGTTACTTTTGTCTTGATTATCTTCCTGCTTCAGGTCCGCATTAGCACCTCCAGTAGCACCAATATCTTCATTTTCTTCAATGACTTGATTGTCGGCACCGTCGCCCTTTTCTCCACT
This sequence comes from Suhomyces choctaworum, assembly GCA_030568475.1. Lineage (NCBI taxonomy): Eukaryota > Fungi > Ascomycota > Pichiomycetes > Serinales > Debaryomycetaceae > Suhomyces > Suhomyces choctaworum. The sequence continues at coordinate 209,922 of JAJMGE010000010.1, read as the reverse complement.
TTCTTGTTTTACAGCTGATTCCATATCCACATCTTCATTGTTGTTATCATTAGCTGCATCGGCACCTTCAGCGGTTTCTTGTTCCAAGTCATTTTGGTCATTTCCTCCTTCTTCGTCTTGTTCGTCGTTCTTTTCACCCAATGACTCTTCATCAGATTCTATGGCATCTTCACCACCGTTTTCGATGGCTTCGTCAGCTTCACCGTCTCCTTCTTCATTTTCATCTTGTTCGGCTTCTTTATTTTCCTCCATTTCAGCAGCTTCCGTCTGTTCACCTTGGACATCTTGTTCTTCTTCGTTATCCTCCTCACTTCTGGTTTCTTCTTTCTCATTTTTATCTTCCACATCCATTTCATCGTCTTGTTTGTTTTCTCCATCTTCTCCGTCCTCTTCATCTTCTTCGCCATCGAGCTTCATATCTTCGGGCAAATCCAAAGTCTCAGTTTCAGGTACATGATCATCTAGCTTTTCACCTTCATCATTCTTTACCTCATCATCTTGTTCCCCAACATCTTCTTCCTCCTCACCGTCTTCGCCATCTTTATTATCCTCTTGTTTTTCCTCTTCATTACCATCATTATCCTCTTTATTGTCGTTAGGGTTCTGCTCGCTAGCGTGGTCGTCATCTTCATTAGCTTCCATGTTATCATCATTAGAGCTATTTTCAGGCATTTTGTCAGATTCCTTTTCCTTGTCATCCTTAGCCTCCTCGTCCCACATTTTTTCATCGATAGCGTTTGGATCCAAATCATCGATATCATCAATCTCCTCATCTAAGTCTTCTCCTTCTTCTTGATCTCCATCATCCTGGTCTTCTTGGTCTGAGGCATCTTCCAAATCTCCTGCCATATCACCTTCCATTTCTACTGCATCATCATTTTCATTTTCGTCTCCTTCATCTTTATCTTCTTTTTCCTTGTTCTCCGTTTGGGCATCTTCACTCAAATCTTCGTCTTCTCCAACTTCGCCGGTTTCTGCACCCTCACCGTCTCCTAAACCAGTTCCATCTTGCAAATTGCTATCTTCCTTTTGTTCACTTGGTGGTTCGGGTGAGCAGAATCCTTTGCTGGCTAGGAAATGAAGAGAGCTGGCCAAGATAAAAGTAGCATGAGACGTCGAGACGTAGTTAGATCTGCTCTTTTCCATTATGTTCCAACACAACCTATAGTAATGATGAACCAATGGAATAGTAAAACTTGCTAAGGCCGATGCCAAATTTGATGTCTCGCAATTGTGTTCCAATGCAGACGCTAGTTGTATACAGTGATTAATCTTCTTGTGAATCTTTTCATAACTTAATGCTTTGATAATTTTGAACATTCTCTGCTGAGAAGTTTTGAGCCAACCATCATCAACTTCTGAAATTGGGCTAGGAATACATTCGAGAACTCTCTGAATTGTTACAATGATGGAATTGGATAAATCACGGTAACTTCTTTCAAGTTCTTCCATAGTTTTCAATTCAGAAAGACTCGTTGAGCTCTGAATTATAATAGAATATTCAACATTCAGTATCCATTGAAAAATAACATTGGCAATAAAGCTGTCTTTACTATCTGATTTTGCTGTAAGCGAAATATCTTCTGAAAACGTCCGGTAGAACTGGTGGAATGTTTCAACCAACTTGATATTGGCATCAGTATGGATATTAGGATCGATTTGCTCCAACTTCTGGGCATAGCTTCCAAAATCACTTTTAGCTCTCATCAATATCTTAAGCAATTTATCTCCTAATGGAGTAGAGTTCATAATGTCAACTGAATAATCAATAATGATAGGCATCCAGTACAAAATATTCTTGATATTAACAATATTTGAGGATGCAGAATCACTAAGAGAAGTTCTGACTATAGTCTGTTTCAAGTTCCTCAAATCTGCCAAATGCTCGAATGAAGTATAGGTTTGGGACATTTGCGACAATACCACACCAAAATTATTCAACTGGCTTCTGGTAACGATCAAAGTGTGAATCAAGTTCTCGGCAGCCGCAAGGCCCTTTTGTGCATCCGCTGAAGGAACATCTTCAGCAACATCGGCGACAGATGCTCTTAAACGAGGTAAGAGCTCCAAAATCCTGAAGAAATAGCCGTCAGCTCCTTGCAAAAATTGAGCAGAAAAACTAACGCTATTTGCTAGGATCATGTTAGTGGATCCTTGGAATTCCATGATATCAGCACGCAAAGTGGTTTTCAATCCCATTCTTCTCAATTCACGTATCGTGTCACTGAGTAATTTACGCTTTTGTGTTTTCAATGCTGCGATAAGCTTCTTGTTGTCCTTTTTCAATTCTTTAGGTGTCTCTTTTCTAAGCTGGTCCATTTGTTCCACTATGGACTTGGAAAATGAGTAAATGTTTGGTAATTCATCCTCAGTGACTCTAGACACATAGATATTCATGTTTTTCTCAACCGTTGACAAATCTCGAAGACGGGATGGTCTTTCTTTCCAAGTCGAAATTGAACAACAGATCTTTGCATCCTCCTTGTCCATGACGTGGCCAGCAATAAGTGGGATTTCTTTTGTTGAAATTGTCACCTTATGAACATCCGTCAAACCACCTTGTATTAGTGAATTGATAGAAGTCCCTAACAAAGTCCTGTATTTTCTCACGACCTTGTATAAATTGTTATGAGACTTTCTTGAACTTTGTTTGAGAGCATCAATATTGACATCTTTCCAGCTCGCTAACAAGATAACTTCGTTTATGTCCTTCTCAAGTTTAATCTTTGTTGCACTGATTGCTTCGTCTATCAAAGGAGAAAATTGCTCATAAAATTGAATGAAATTTGCAAGAGCATTATGGGTATCACTGATCCCAACAGAGCATTGGTCCAATTGGGAGATGTGCTTTTTGAAACTTCTCAATAAGTTTAGTCTGGATTTGTATTCTCCATAAGTCGATTGACTCATGAATAAGTTCAAGGCGGAGAGTAGTTTGACTGGAGAGAGAGTTTCGGATTCGTCATTCAATAATGGAATCATAATGACTTCAAATAAGTGGAACCACCACTTACCAATATTTTTCTCAAATGAAGATTCTTCAAATGAAAAAAGGGCTTTCCAAGTCGTAAGTTCCAATTTTCTCCATGAAACAATCAATAAGGTCAATTCATCAAATGAGGCTTTCAAGGTGACTTCAGAAGAGGCATATTTTTCCCATTCCGCAATAAGCGTATAAATTTGCTCCACTTTTTGTAGCAAACGGGACAATGGAACCTCAATAGGAAGTTGTAAGAGTTGCTCCACAGCAGCAAATATGTTTTGCAAGGTAGAATGCTCTGGCCATTGTTCTAACAACTTAACAACAGAAGTATGAATATTAATGACTATCTTGATGGCCTTCTTAGATTCCACGGAAGAAGTACCGCGGTAGAAGTCGAACGCCGAGTCATTGACAAGGTTTGTGAATGATTTATGAATGGAAGAAATTCTGGAAATTAAGGCAGAGAAAACCGCGGGGTTGTTAGATGACATCTGACTTTCAGTTAAAATTTCTGACATTGATTCAATTATTTCGGCACCATTTTTAATTAAATTGTGAAGATCACATTGATTGCCCTGCATAAAGTTCTCCGTATACGCTTTAGCAATTATATAGTAAATCTCTTCGAATGAATCATTTTTTTTCGTTGTACTGGCATCAACATCTCCAACGACATCTTCATAATCGGGAAACATAGCCTTGAAATCCTCTTCTGCATCTCCTTCTGCATCATTATACTTGTACAAATTTCCCAGTTGAGCCTCATCTTCTTCCTGTTTCATACGACGCAATGACCATCTGTAATAAAGTGACTGGAGAGACTGCTCGAGCAAGCCTGACTTATTAGTGTGAGTGAAAGACAATCTCATGAAAAAAGACATTAAATACTCGGGAATGATAGAGTCTGTTGAAAGAGATCTGGACAAGATCTTCACATTCTCAAAAGCATTGAAATGAGTCTTTTCATCTATCAAGTTCACCACATTTACCAACCACAAGGGGTCGAATTTGTGTGGAGCATTATTGTTCTTGGTTTGAGCACTTAACAAGTCAAATCCAAACTTGAGACCGTAGATGTAACCAACTAAGATATCATTCAAATCAGAGTATATCAAATGCTTTTTTTGTAGTCTAAACAAGAACTGCTTAGCATTATTCTGAAACATTTCCACCCTTTTTGCACTGGATTCACTTAGCTCTATGGCACTCTCTAATAAGGTTCTGATGGGTTCAATATCAATCGTCGATTCCATAAATGCATTCCACTCTTCAAAGAGACCATCAATAGATTTTTCGGCACGATATACCCGAGGTCTATTTGGTACGCTCTTGTCGTCAATTTTGGGAAGAACTTGCTCAGCCGTGGATATTTCATCACCAATCAAGATTTGTCTAGTCGATTTCCATTCAGCCACCAACTTCTCGGATGCAGCCTTTTGGTCTTTGAACTTCTTGTAAATGACGTATTCCTTAATTGCAGGGTCATAAGATGAGCTTGGTAAATACAATTGGATAGATCCACAAGCAAATAGAACCCATGCTTTCCCAAGTTTATCCAATGTGTGAACACTTGAAATCAAAAGAAGAGCAGGAACAAAAAATTGGGACGACACTGATTTAAAATTTTGATCAGCTGATTGTTCAACAATGGAAGCGAACCACGAAACAAAATTAGCATTCGTTATAGGTATCATTGCTTCTATCTCCCTTTGATCTGATTGCGAAAAAGTGTCCAAATGAATTAGCAAAAGGTGATAAATCCACTTAACAAGTAATTGATCAAAAACTGCCTCTTGATTACTGAAAATTGACTTGCTATTGTCAATCAAAACTCTTTGCAAATATCCCATGTCATCAAGACGCTGCTGAAGTAATTTTCCGGAAGATTTAGGCAACTTTTGTAGCTTGGTAATAGATGACGCCATCAAGTCAGCGAAGAATAAGCCATGGACATTTGAATCATTATTTTTCCAAAGTTTAGTAAATATTGAAGGGTATGGTTTGAATAAATTGCTTTCGCTTGACCCAAAGAAGGACATAGTCGAAAAGTTAGCATCCGAAGCTAATGAAATGACTGAATCTAGCACTTCAGAGCCATTGATCGATCCAGTTGACTCCACAAAGTTCGATATCATTGTAATTTCATCGTTGAAATGGTGGTCACGTTTGATTATGAATCTAGCTGATACCTCTTTGAGAGAGGAAATACCAGTTGACAATGTATCATACAACTCTTCAAATCCATCCTCGTTCATCTGACCAGATACAATCTCCTTATATACTTCCACGATCAATCTTCTCAAACCAAGCACAGAGCTTCGAGAATTGTCAAACTGAACTGCTGCGATCTCGTCAAATTCATCAGCCAACAGCATTAATCTGTGAAGATGTTCCCACGACTTTTGATCTTTAGGATAATTGCCTCTGCAATTCTCCCAGATAATATCCATTGATGTTCCCGTTGTCAAAGTTAAATTCTGAACGAAATTTGAAATAATTTCAGCAATATCTTGGAGGAACTTGGTAAAGTAAGACCCGTCATAGTCGTGTGACTTTACCCATTTGCTCATCATTTCTTGATAAACTCTTAATTTAGATTCATCTTGGCTCTTACTTGTCTCCAACATACTCTCCCAGATTAATTGAAGTTCATACATGGATTGATAAATGTGAGAGACTTCAAATAGCTGATGGAACAGCGCCAATAACACTTTTTCAATGAACTGTGAAGTTTCCTTCATGAAGGAGAAGATTTCAAGTCTTGGTACGTTTTTGATGTTTCTTCCGAGATAGTAGGAGGCAGATCTCTCGATATAGTTTAGTTCACTGACTTTTCCTGTCAAACCTCTCTCGCCAATGGCACTTATTTCAGAATTACTCTTGATAACCCTTAATATCATATCGAAGAAATAATGAGATTCGGAGGAAATCATGTAAGGAAACTTTTTCGACAAACTTTCGATGATATTAGGATTCAACAATGGGTGCAATGTCTGGTGATTTGCAAACCTGCTATCGAATCCTAAAACATCATCTGCGTATCTTTGAAGAGGCTTATAAATTGCATAAAAGCTTTCAAGCAAACCATTTTTCGTGGCGTACTGAATTATGATGTGCAAATTTTGAGCCAACTCTTTCGAGAGAGTCCCGTATTCCTTTGAACCTATAATAACATCAACCCATTTTGGACTTGCCAAAATTTCTAAAGGTAAAGTACTGAAGGAAAGTGCAGCAGCCTGTTGGATATTGTCTGATGCTTCAAAAATATCGCAAAGCAAAGCCAAAGGTCTGAGCTTCGAATAAGAAGATGGCAAAAACTTAGTTAGCGGAGCTCCAAGAAATCTCAAGTCCTCGCTAATAACGTTATCACGTTGAATTTCATTGAAGCAAAGTAATCTTGTATCATACTGAGTCATTCTGGTCTCTAGCTTATCCATGAACACTTCAATGCCTCTGTTTCTCATGGCTCTTGACAACTCGCCATACTTTGGATCGACGGTCAAAAACAATCTGAATTCAGGATGAGGTGTAATAACTCTGGGTTGACCATCTTCGTCGTTACATTCATTGATAACCAAAGTACCATTTGTTTCCAATAAGGAATTCAATCTGTCAAGGACTGATGGGTTACATAAATTCGCATTATCAAGAATTAACCAATTTCCCTTCTCAATTGCTTGCACGAGAAGACCATCAAACCAATCGAATTTGATGCTCTTATCTTCTTGAATCTTTTTCAATAATTTCGTTGACTCGTTATATAAGACTTCCAAAGGTTTATTGCTGAATGTTTGAAGGTGCGAACCAAATGTACAATGGAATTCGCCAAAGTTTTCGGTTCCAACTTCTTTCGATTGGATGTAATGCAAAAGTTCCATAGCATTATTGATAACTTCCAGGCGAAAATTCATGATGATCATCTTGTTTAATTGTTCGTACACTGCACCAGTAATTTTACTAATTGTTCTGGTATGATCAACTTGTTCATATCCACCAAGAATGTCCATCGAATCAACGTCATTATTCATTGCAAACTCATCAATTTTGACCCCAATAATACCTCCCAAAAATCTTATTAACTCCGTCTTACCTGAATTTGTTGGACCAGTGATAATCAAAGGAAGACTGTGGTTGACACATCTGATTGCAGTTTCTAAGATTGTGAAGTTACACTGCAATGGTAACAAGTTGTCAAATCTATACTGTACCCCCCTTTTTCTCTGAATTATCGCATCACCAACTTGAATGTACTTTTCTGTGATAGTATAAGATATGTCCTTATGATTTTGAGCACCAAAAATTGATTCAAAAAGTTCTCTAGCCTTTTCTCGATCTTCTTTCGTTCTAAATCTTTGAACAATAATCATACTAAAGAAATCTTTCAAATCGTCGGCGAAAAGCGTCAGGCTAAACAATTCGAGCCATCTTAATGTGTCTCTTAAATTAAATTCCCAAGGGCCTCCCAAAGATCCCCAATTCTTTTGTTGAACGATCTGCTCCTCTAGTTGCGAAATGAACTTGATTACTTTTGACACTTCCTCCACTTCAATTTGTGGATATAAATGGTTTGAAATCATATTCAAGTCTTGTGACTTCAACACGTCAACATACACAACACTGAAACGGTTAACGAATGACTTGGGTAAGCCCTTTCTTCCACCACCTTGGTATTGAGGATTTTGTGCCGCAAAGACTTTGAATTCGGGGTGACGAGTGAATGATTTATCCAACTCAGGTATATATGCTTCACCACGGTGATCTAAACAAGCATTCAATCCTTCTAATACAGATTGGGACGCCAAGTTCATCTCATCCAAAAGAACCCATTCTCCTCGTTGCATAGCACGTAAAAATGGGGCATCTCTCCACACAAATTCACCAGTTTTTCCGCCTTCTGCGGGACTATCCGAACCAAACAAATCAATCAAGTCAGTTTGTTCCGACAAATTGATACGAATGAGCGGATTCCCTGTGGCGTTAGCTAAAGCCGTAATCAAGCTGGTCTTTCCAACACCCGGACTTCCTTCCAATAATATTGGTTTGTTGACTTGCATTGCTCTGACCACGCGCATGCAGTTAGCAGCAGTAGTTGGAGCTAGTAAGTTAAATGGAGCACCTTTAGATGTGCCAACATCAGAGCGAGGAAGACCAAATGGGCCACAACTAAATTCCTCGTCAGTTACGGAAACAGAAAACTCTGCACTGTAAAGACCCATCAACTCCTGAGATGAAAATTCCGCGAGCTTTTTGACACATTCTTCCTTTTGCTGATTCAAGCGAGTTTCGTCTTCAGCCAAGTATGCAGTGTGATTTGTGCCTAATGCATCAATAAACACCATGCTGGCACCATGCAACAAAGCTGCTGCATCTTCAATCTTTCCTGAACATGAATTTATAAACTGAACCCATGCTAGGATGTCACGAAGAGAGACAATTCCGCTATCAATGTGTCCTCCTCCAAATTTTTTGCCATACCATTCGGAAAATTTGACGATTGATTCCACGTGAACGGGATTTACTAGCTTCGATGTAACGATTTCTCTAACATCGTCGAAGTCGTTCATGGAAGGAACCCAAATTTCTGTGAATCTGTTTCTCAATGCGGGTGACAATTCCTTCTTTCCATAATCTCCTCCTGGATTCATCGTTGCTAAAAATGCGAATCCTTCATGAGCGGTGATAAATGCATCATCAGTACCCTTTTCGGCAAGAAGAAGACTTCTCTCTGGTTCCAACACGGAATTTAATCTTTCCAAAACAGAGTCATCAGCCAAAGAAATTTCATCTAATAGAAAGAAACTACCTTGTTTCATTGCCTGTATCAAAGGACCATCGTTCCATTCAAATAAGACATTCAAATTTTTGCGATTTTCGAGCACTTCGTGCAAAAGATCTTGATCGATGCCGTCAAATGATCTGAGAGAATCGAACAATTCCAACAATTCTTCGATTTCATAGTTATCTTGAAGGGTAATACCGGCGATTTTAAGTACCTCTTTCAAACTGCTTACTAAGCGACCTTTCATTTCTTGCTTATTTCTCACCGGTCTTTGGGCACCAAGAATATCACCAGTTTCTGTATTCTGGTGAGCATTTACTGTAATAAGTTCCTTTTCAAGGTACTGGGCGATAAGCTGGCAAACTGTTGTTTTCCCGCACCCCGTTTCTCCAACAAGCAATAAAGGTTCCTTATATTTCATTGAAGTGAAGACCAAAACTGCCAAGCGCCTCATGGACCTGGTCCATACGATAGAAGTATTGGGAAGAGACAATAAAGCCTTTTCTTCCAACTTCTCATAGTACGCATCCATGTCTAATTTTACCTTCATAACCTTTTCAAGCACTTGCTGAACCACCTTCTTTTCTTCTTCCTTTCTGACTCTTTCTGCCAATAACATATATCCATTTGCAGCCAACTCCTCATATCCGACTGCTTCACGAAGAGCCCATCTGAACAAGTCACGAAGTGTGGCAAAGGAGTTTTTTTGTTCAAACAATCTGGAAGACTGTCTTTGAATTGAAAGTTGGCGGTAAACTTCAACTATTCTCTTTCCATAACTAGGAGCAATTTGGCATCTTTCTCTGAGAATCACTTCTAACTCGTTCTGGGGAATGTCATCAAAATGCAATTCCAAAAATCTGTTTCTGAAAGCTCTGGATAAAATCTTTCTTCCACCATATAATCCTGGAGGATTCTGGGTCGCGAAAAGCATGAAATCCGGATGCGGACGAACAACCTCTTGAGTTTCGGGAATGAACAATTCTCTATTGTCATCCAATAATCTATTCAAGGCTTCAAGAACATCCGTTGGAGCGAGGTTCAATTCGTCTAAAACAATCCAGTGACCTTTACGTAACGCTTCAACAAGAATACCTTCTTTGAAGGATAATTTACCTGTAGAATCTGAAATGTATGTACCAAGATACTCTTGCAAGTCTGTATGTTCGTGATTGTTAATTCTGACAAACTTATGACCAGTTATACTAGCCAAATATTGAATCATGGATGTCTTACCAGCTGAAGTAGGACCTTGAACCAATATAGGAAATCTTCTACCAGCGGTAGCTCGCACTAAGTTGAGCATATTCTTCTCCACGAAAGGAGTGATAATGTAATGCGGCTGTGGAACTGGCAGATTTGGGCCTTGCTTCATCCAATAATGCTTAAATTGGACATATTTGGAACCGTGAGTTGCGGGTTCAGGGGGACACTGAGAAATAACTGACTTCATATTTTTCAATCTTCCGAGAGTATGTTTCATTATTATGGGCTGGAGAATAGATTCAGATTTGGAATCAAGCAAAGTTAAGAATGACATGCAAAAGCCTTCGTATAAGGATCTTCTCAAACCATAGATAGAAACAATATCGCACACATAAATCAAAGTTCTTGTCAAAGTACGAATACTAAAATGAGGTCTTTGATTAGCTCCATCCACAATTTGGTTAGATTCGCTAAGCTTTTTTGCTTCCAAATAGAGTTCGGCGATATCATTTCCTACCCACTCGTCTCCGACTGCGTATCTATGGATATACTTGTCAATAATCAACAATAAGTCGGATATATCTCTGTCTGGAGAATGTACATAGATTTCGCTGAAACGAGATCTGATGCTTGGGGGCAAGTCTTTCTTACCGATATCTGTTGAGGGATTCATACATCCAAATATTCTGAATTCAGGGTGGGCGATAATTGGTTCAATATCCCCCTTCTCTGTTAATAATAAGGTTCTCTGCTCATGTGCTTCGTTAAGAAGATCAACTATGCTCTCAAGAGTATCCGATGATGCCAAATTGATTTCATCTAGCAATAACCAGTCACCATTTTTCACCGCTTTCACTAAAGAACCTTCCACGAAATTGAATACGAACGAATTCTCGAGATTTGCAACCAGTATGTCGAACTTGTGCATAGAATTTTCGAATTCATACCATTGGCTCATTATGACTTTCTTGTCTATTGACGTGAGCTTCCTCTTTTTGGATGGAGGTAACTCATCGTCAGACTCGGTTATCGTTAATACGTCTTTGGCCAATTTAAGTGCTTCTTTCCACAATTTTATGACATTTTTCCATTGATTTTTAGCCAAACACTTACCCAATAGTTGACTGAACTTCTCATTTTTCTTTTTGGAGAAAGTAGCGGTGAATAATCTTTGGAACTCATCCTGAATTGGAAGGATCATAGTTTTTGCATTTACAGGTTTGTATCCTCCTAAAAGATCTCCGGACTCCGTTTGTTGGGAAACATTGATAACTGTAAGTCTTTTGTTCATCATTTTAGCAATCTGCTGAACAATAGTAGTTTTACCAGTACCTGTTTCACCCACTAATAGAATTGGTTCGATCATCTGAATAGATACACCAACCTGTTCTATCAATCTGAGGGAATGGTTTGTTTTCGCGAATGAAGTTTGGTTGTTGAAAGCCCTGAATGTTTTATCTTGGGACTTTGCTAAAGTGGCTCTGCCTATTTTAACTTGATCCACCTCATCTATATAGTTAGGAACGTGGTTAGTGAGGAAAAAGTTAATTCTAGACGTAGGGATCTCTAATGTCTCACCAATAGCATTAACCAAAGGTAATAATGCGTTGTAAACGGTGATAGAGCTTCCAAAGCAGTCGATTGCTTCAGCAAAAATATTGTCATACAAAGAAGTTTCAAGCAATTGGTCTGTTGAAGTAATCCCACTTTGAGACAACATTATGTTGCATCTTGAGCAGAACTTCATTAAGTCCCTGAAGGAAATGACTCTTGGGCTTGATCCCTTGTTAAGGGAGATGAAAGAAGTTGAAGAGTAAATTTTCAAGATTTCTTTGTAACACCCAATAAATGGATGGACGAGGTTCTTTAGTAAGGGAAACTTGTGCAATATAATATCTCTCAACTCGATTTCTGAAGGAGTTTCAACTTTAATGAGTTTCCACAATCTCAAACCAATTAAATCTGGAATCGTAATTGTCCCAGTTTCACTAGATGTTCTAATGGTCGAAATCATTTGAAACCCATTCCTTGCCTTCACCACCTCTCCTCTGGATGGAATGGTCAATTCTCTCTTTTCCAACAACGTGAGTAATATTGATAAAACATCTGTTGGTGCCTTGTCAATATCTTCAATCAAAACCCATTTTCCCTCTTTGACTGCTGATGTTAAAACTCCTGACTTCCATTGAAAAGTTCCCGGCTTTTCTCCCGAAGTGTAGGTACCTAAAAGCATTTTTGAATCAGTCTGCTCCCCAAGATGAATCTTGATAATTGAATTCGTGTATGACATAAATCTTGCAAGCTGGTTGATGAGAAATGTCTTTCCTGATCCTGCCCTGCCATAGAGCATGATCGCTTCATTATTCTGTATATGCTGTGCCAAGCGGCGAAGAACAGAGACTGAGTTTTCGGTAGGGACAAATGCATTAGATGTTTCAATGATGGAGGATTCGGAGGATTTATCAGAGGATAGAGTATTGGAATATATTGATGCTTGTAACTTTGGAACTAAAATCCCACAAACCGAAATGCTCAAAGGAGATAGATCCTCAGGTGATATGACAACATGTTTTTTTGAGCTGTCGTATGCTTTCTCGTGGTCAAAGGCTAGCTTTGTAAAATTTGAAAACCTTTTACTTTCCAAGAGCGCTAAATAACGATAATCAATATTTTGATCATTTTCGTAACCGCCGATAATTTCTGCACTGCCAAGGTATTGGTTTATCATATCGTCAGTGGCAGCTTCAGAAGCATTCAAATATCTGGATAATACCTGGACAGCAAGATATATGCTGGCAGCATCTTTGCTCTCGGATATTATCTGATGAAGTGTTTGAGGGGCAATAAATCCACTGAATCGATGACTATCAAAACAGATCAATCTGTAATAGGACAATAAGGTCATCTGAACCTCTTTTGATGAAGAGTTGGAGACCTTGATTTGATCCAAAATTGGAAACTGGGTCAAGAAGTGTTCGATTAAATTCACAGATTCACTTGACAAGTGTACAAGTCTTGATAGAGCTGACAATACCAAAGAACCCGAAACCGAAAATACGTCATCAGGTGAATTGACTTCGAAAAATCTAGATTCAAACTGAGATGGAGATAGAATCCATCTGGAAATCAAATCCACGAAAATTGGTCTATATGCATAGAAGATCGATAATGTTGTAGATGGATGCAAGGCGTATAATGCAAGGTTATTGAGATTAGTGGGAATGCTAAGGCTGGTGTCAAACTTGAAAGGTGCGACGTTTTGTCCAAAAACACTCTGTGCATTCTGGAATAGTCTCTCACAGACTTTCTCGTTCAACTTTATTTCGTTCATAGCGAAGCAGTGATTTCAAGAACTAGATGTGCCACTGAAGTCTTCTAGGCGATGAAAAATGTGATGAGATGAGTATATATGCAGGATGGTGATGTAGGGGAGGGAATGGGTACTACGAGAGAGTCAAAAACTAAAAAAATTCATGACGAATTCCATTGAGCTCCATAAGTGACCGGAGCCATAATTTTTCATCTCAGGTTGTCTTATCTCTTTAATTAGCCGATTTAGAAACTGGAATTACTTAGAGGTCAAAAGTTAAAGAAAAAAGCATTTGCTTCATAATGCACACCTCATTTGGGGAAGACAATTATTCAGCAGTGTGCGTGTCTGAGGCTGCTGTCATATCAAATATGTTTGCTTTCAGTGGTTACACTTTAAAAAATATGTCTATGATCTGAAAAGTCTTCCCTTCTCACGAGTGAGGCCGAACCGCTTCCATCTTTTGCCAACGGAGATAACTAAATATCTTCTTATGACAAGGTTAGTTGATCTATTCAAGATGTAAGGCAAAAAATGACGACAACTGCAGGATTCGAACCTGCGCGGGCAAAGCCCAAAAGATTTCTAATCTTTCTCCTTAACCACTCGGACAAGTTGCCTAGTTCTGAGAAAAAAAAATGAGAAAGTAGTTTTATTACATTAACCCGAGTCCAAACTCCTCACATGCTTTTCGTCTGTGCAGGAACGATCACTGTTGTTTAGATATTGGTGCTGCAAAAGGTGACAGGAACCCCAAATAATCTTCTTTACTCAATCAATACAAGTTAGTGAGATACTGAATTATACCACGCACAGTACTATTTTGAATTTCGGTATATGAGTTGTATTTGATGCTTTATTATTTCAAATTTCAACTGAATTAAGTTGTCAATTGCTCATTTTATGAGTTTATATCTCCGCTGCTTTCTAAAGCTGGCTGAATTGACTTGATGGCTACTGGTCAATTGTTTATTCTGTAAAATTGTTGCAATTTCTCAAAAATTTAGAAAAATGATAAAATTTTTAGAAATTTTTCCGGTAAATCTTAACATTTATGCTTGACAATGGAAATACACCTTCTAGAACGCAATTTCTGGCTTTAAAATTGTCTTCTGTAATTAGTATCAGCATTTTTAGTCTCAGCCACAGGGCTACCCACGAGAGAACATGGAAATATTCAATTACGAAAGTTCCCTTTATACCTTTTTAATGAATGAAGCCTAGACCAGTGTCAGGAATCTACCGGTCTAATTACTTCTTAGATTGTAGTACATATCTGGTTTACTTTAGATATTGGGGCTCCTTCGAAAATCGAAGTGCTAGTATACATTCCACTTCAAGCCACGGCACACCTTCGATTATGGCTCCTATGACAATTGGGCAGCCTATAATTGAACTTTGAGTTGAATTAGCGTTCCCAGCTCTTGAAAAAAGACAACTAATTTGTTATCAGTAAGTTCCCTACTATTGATTGTCTTGCGCGCCACACTAATAAACCGCGATAACACAGCATGACATTCAAAGTCGTCCTAGTGTCATACGTTTTATACCTCCAGCGAATCGTCAAGTCATTGATCAGGATGGTACAGCCATCAACGGAAGTTGAACTTTTGGTATTGAAGGATACGAACCAGAAGGTTATTGTCCGTCAAAACAACGAATCATATGTGCTAGAAGTGACTGAACTTTCACAGCTGCTGCAAGTGAACAAGCAAATTCCTTCCATATCGAAGAAGGGTATTCCACAATTTTTGACAAATGATGTCTACGTGGTTGACTCGGTGAAAAGTGGAACCGGAAGAACTGAAGCCAACAATCTTTACTCCGTAGTGTTGGGTCCGGTGCTACAGTTATTGAACATTGACCATCACTACATTGCCACAACTTCTCCTAACTCCATTACAGACTTCGCCAAGGCCTTGAAAGGAGAGAAGATCACAGTGATATTCATCAGTGGAGACACTTCTATCTCGGAGTTTGTGAATGGGCTCCATGAGGTCGAGGAGGGAAACATCACCATTTTCCCCATTCCCGCTGGAACTGGAAACAGCCTCGCCTTATCGTTGGGCCTCGTGGACCAGTTGAAGTCGATTTCCAAGCTTTTAGACGCTACCGACTCGCCTGCCCCTTTAAATCTCTACAGCGTTGAATTCCCTGAGGGAACTCACTTCCTCGAACAAGATGTCACGACTGACGAAATCACCAAACCATGGAAGTTTTTGGTGGTTCTTTCATGGGCATTCCATGCGTCTTTGGTGGCTGACAGTGATACACCAGAGCTACGAAAGAACGGATTGGACCGGTTTAAAATCGCAGCATTTTCAAATTTAGAACGGGAACAAAAGTATGAGGGAGTGGTGCTGATCAACGGGCGCAAGCTTCAGGGCCCCTTTGCTTACTGGGTTCTCACGGCATCCAAAAAGTTTGAGCCAACGTTTGAGATTCTGCCACGTGGAAATATCTTTGACGACAACCTTTTCTTGATATCATTTAACACGGAAGAAAATTCCTCAAGTTACATTTTGGATGTGATGAATGAAATTTACGATAAGGGAAGCCACGTAAATAACAGCAAGGTCACCTATGATAGCATTTCCCGTGGCGAGAAGATCGTTTTGCGTACAGAAAACTCAAAGGATAAATCGAAGAGGAGGTTTTGTATCGACGGAAGCATTGTTTTATTGCCAGAGCAGAATGAGCATGAAATTATTGTGACTGCAACTGGAAACGTGTCAAATGGCTGGAACTTACATATTGTGCGCTGAAGCCACGTAATAAACGCAGTGTTCGAAAAGCTTCTTGCACCTTCCATTTGCTCCGGGATTACTTATTCATTTACCTACGGTGCCGACACATTGCCAATACTGAAACTTTGTTATTTTTGGCTCTAATTCGATGGGAATTGTGAAAGCGTCCAAAAATATTACACGGCTGTTGAGGAACATCATTTTGCACTTCCAACCACATGCGTGGTGTTATTTTTGTCAAATTAAATTTATTAGCAGTAAATCTATATTCATAGTTAGTATGGGAATTAAATCAATCTATTAGTTAATAAGTTGTAACGTAGAACTGTATTGACGGCTACCAGCGCCCTGGCAAAGTCTCACTTCAAAGACAAATACATAGCAGCAGTCTGGTAATTTATCTTTTGCTTTGGGGCGGGACCACCATTCTTGTTGGCTGTAGGAGGTGGAGCACTGACAGAATTCTTTTTGCTAGGCACGGAGGATACTGTGCTTGAAGCAACAGAGCGCGTTTCGGTAGCGGCAGAATTGATCTTCTTGAGTGGGTTCCAAGTCATTTCGATATAATTGATTCTAAAAATTTCAGGAGTTACATGGTTCTTAAATAGAACTTTGATGAGTAATATTAAGTCGTATGCGCCTCACCATGCCCTAGCGTTACTCATTTGTCAGAGTGCCTCCAACATGTACCGGGACTCCATATATAGCATTGCACAGCAGCCCTGGGTTACAGTTTACCACCTTTATTTTCTCCGCAGCCGCACACATATGCACGGCCATAACTAATGATATAACCGTAAGCGTCGCTAGAAAAAAACATTGCTAACTGTGGAGTAGTGGGCTATCCGAAAACGGATGTACATTCGCCTATCATTAGTCGTACGGTCCCAACCATCCGCGAGTCACGGCCCTCTAACCTTGTTACTACCATACAAAACCGTGGTTAAAGGGAATTCTAGAGTCTTGTCAAGCTGACCCCAGACTCGAGGCAAACTCGGAAGTCGCCACCCAAGTATGAACTCTGTGTTGCAATATCCACTCCCCTCTTTGTTTCGCAACCACTCTTAAACGTGTAACTACAAGCTTCTCACATTTTCGCGTCAGGATGAGTCAGCAAATTCTCCGATATAGAAACCATCATCCTGCTTTTTCTGACTTTTTCGAATGTATTATACTTACCTATAACCATTTCTGCCACCGTAGTTTCCCCTGTTTGGAGGTGGAACGTAGCCCGAGCGATTCCCCGCTTGGTACTGATTTCCTTGGTGAAACGATTGGTTGGACTCACTTTGGTATTGATTATATTGATTACCACGGTTGTATCCATTTCCATATCCTTGATTGTAGTTTTGATTGAAGTTTTGATTATATCCACCACGATAATTTCCTTGGTTGTACTGGCTGTGATTGCGGTTCTGGCCAAATTGGTTTTGTCCTCCGTTGCGATTATTGCGGAAATTGTTGTTAAATCCGCTTTGGTAGTTGCCCGAAATTCGGCTCCGATGACTCATCTGTTCTTCGTAAGCATCTGTCTTGTCATTCAGAGCTTCCACGAGGGCCTTGTAGCCACCACGCCGTGCCGTATAAGCCAAATTCAAATCCTTCCCCTTAGGTCCTCTGTTGATATATTCACTGTTATCCGGAAGAGCGTTGAACCGACCATGCCCACGGTTTCTTTGGTACCCAGATTGCTGCATGGAACTTATATCATCATAGGTGAGTGCCTTCACATGGGGGATATACCCGTTCAATAGCATCGACTTTCCAGAGACCTTTGCAAGCATCGCATAGTGAACTTGCATGTACTCTTTGTTCAGCACGTCAGGCATATCACCTTCTTTCAAAGGAAACTTCAAGATTCCTTCTGCTTTGTACACATCGACCTTCAGTGCAACGCCCGATAATCCACTCTTGGCGTACTTGAAAACAACCTCCTTGGAATCTTCAGCATATATCTCTTCACAGAATCTCTTGAAGTTCTTGTTCTGACTCGAAATGAATAGCACCTCTTGCTTGTTGGTGTTTCTGTCCATTTCATCGGGGGTCAACAATTCATACTTGGCCTGAACTGCCTTCAAGAGACGCTTCTCGTCTATGAATGGTAACAAGGCAATGCCTTGCCAACTCATCTTAGCCCCGTTCATGTCAATCTTA
Source organism: Suhomyces choctaworum (assembly GCA_030568475.1). Lineage (NCBI taxonomy): Eukaryota > Fungi > Ascomycota > Pichiomycetes > Serinales > Debaryomycetaceae > Suhomyces > Suhomyces choctaworum. The sequence goes on along the minus strand of JAJMGE010000010.1, from coordinate 191,743 downwards.
AAGTCCTCTGGATAGAAATCAATAATTTCACTGTCGGGTTCAGACATGAGGCCACGGAAAACCTCGGGCAAAGTGTGACCAGATGCAGCTGGTAAGACCGACATCAACTGTTCATACGGTCTGAATGGTTGGCCTTGATTGAACTTGATACCTTCTTCAGAAACAATTTCAGTGAAGTCTGTGAAGTCAGCCGCAAAGGGTGCATAATGATAGGGGTAATACCATTGCCAAGATGGACATCCCTGATAATAATAAAGCAAGACCCATGAGATTCCTTCCAAGTAAGAACGAACAACTTGGCGACGTGTTTGGTCAATCTCCTCAGGGGTGCTGAGGTGGAACTTTGTTTTGTAATAACGTTCACGGAATCCTGGCTCCCATAACTTCACTTTATCTCCATCATCCTCATCGTCATCACTTTGAATTTCGCTAGCAGGTCTTTTGTTTTCTGAAAGTTGTTGTTCCGTCTTGACTGCTGATTCTGATGGAGTTGTAGTTTCGCTTCTAACGGAACTGCTTTCGGACTCATCTGTTTCTGTCTTTGGAAGTTTGCCCTTCGCGTCAATCAATTTTTTCAATGCCAAGGCTGCTTCGTTATTGGCCATATTTGCCTTGGTAATGACATCTCGGTTCTGAACGATATCCTTATTTGACAAATTAGCATATCCCTCAACATTTTCACCAGATGTTGTCATCAATGGCATGTTGACATCTGCAACTATTGGTGCCTTATCTTTTCCTTTGGTGACTTGAGGTAAATATTGGTTTTTCAAAGCCTCGTCTTCTTGCTGCCACATTTTTCTTCGTTTGTTATTCTCTTCCCGTCTGGCCTCGTTTTCATGTCTTCGTCTGAAAATTTCTGTCTCTTTGTAAGCTAAATTTCCCATCAATTTCTCCACTAGAGCAAGGTTAAGCTTACCATCGCATGTGATGTAGTCTCTCACGTTGGGAAGGAGCCTTTTCCAACAGTTCACTAATATATCGATACCATTGTCGCGCACATCCAAGCTCGGCAAATGGGGCAAGAAATCATTCCCAACAAAGAAACACATGAAGACCCAATCGTCAATTGCACGCTCAAGGTCGAAGGGAAAAGACATTCTGGGAATATTTAATTCTACCTGCAAGTACTCTCTCAAGACATTGACATGAAGCCACAAAAATGGCTTCTTTTTATCCTGCTGGGCGATATTATCTCGCTGTTCCTGTGTCATCATCACTTGTTGGGAGGCAGAGATGTGCCTGTCTTGGTTTGCAAAGACGTCTTCTCTGAGGACTCTGAAATGGGGCTCGTGGGTTGCGAGTCCCAAGAAGATCAAGTCAGCATCTAGACCGTAGATGCAATGCTTTGTGTTGGGGTCGTACTGGGGATCCAGTCTCTGCAGTCTGATGAAGCTCATGAGTTTATGCTCTCCCTCTCCCGGGACAGTGGCATCACTAATAATTACCTGCAAATTGGCCCAACCGGGGTCGTTTGCAAGCTTGTATGCTACCCAGTAACGCAAAGCCGCAGCCAAGCCATCCATAAATGGGGTACCCGGAGTAATTGCGTTGGAATCCCATGCCTTCTTTTCCTTGATGGCATTGTCAATAACTTCACCCCTCAATTCACGCTGGTGAAGCTCTCTCAACTTTTCCTCTTCCTTTATCTTCGCATCTTGCGCTGACCTGAATCTTCTGGCTCTTTGCTGGTTCATCTTGGCTCTAGGTGCCACTCCATCGACGGCAATCATCAATACTTTCCGGGGGCGGGCCATCATCAAAACACGGTCGGTATACGTGAATATGTCTAAGAACATCTCGTCCTCCGTAGAAGGTGCAGGTTTATGTTCGGGATGTGAGCAGGGATGCACTATACCATTCATATCCAAATATAGATTGTCGATTTCGCCATTGGGGTTGGAGTCGCTGTAGAGCGCACCCCCGATGGCTTCATCGGCATCTTCTTCGATCACTGGAGAGATGATCTTAGGGTACTTCTTCGAAAGCCATCTGAATAAGGCTGGAACACCCATTTTGGCTGACTAGTTAAGGATTGATTGGTAGTAAAGAAAACGTCGATGAGGGACTCATTTGTGTGCAGGGAGGAACATCTCAGAATTGTGTGCAGGACCTGGAAATGGGTGCAAATGGATAGATGGGACTATAGCTAAAGTATAGATGGGCAATTTAAGGGCAAGGGGAGCGGAAGAAGTTAAGAAGTTGTAGAGAAAAGTAGGTTAGGAGTGCTCAAAGTAAAAATTTGAGTACATCGCCAAAATACGTTACATGCTCTTGTTGCTAATGCGTAGCGGCTGATTGTTAGCCCTAGTTATCTAGTGCAAAGCAAGAGTTTCTTAGTTGCAAAGAAAACAGTTATCGATGAACTTGATTCCGGGGATTCTGCTTAACCTAGGTGACCTTCGGTGTCGGGATGGCGGCCAACCCCAAATGTAGATCGAGCAAGAAAAATTAGTTTCAGCAAATTCCAAAGGATCTAAATTTGTCAGGTAAACGGCGATAACGGGAGTCTAATTTTGGTAGATTCACCTTTGGCAAAAGCAAGTACAGTCAAACCAATCCATTATATAATTAAAATAATATTTCCCGGATACCCACGGAATCAAGCGCAGGCCACGCAAGATTGAACGATGTTCCTCCACAAACCTCACCTTCTAGGCACCCTAATATCGCCACAGCTGATATTGTGACCAAGGGTGGGGGTTCTTCCTAGAAAATTAATTTCGGTACGGTCCGGCTAAGCAAGCCACAGTGCGAATTCTGGGCACTCAGAGTCGCTCAAGATTCAGCCGTGAAGCCCGCGCACCGCCTCATGTCGTTTTCCGTCGTTTTCTGCGGAATTTGCGCTTTGGTCGCCTCTTCAGGGCCAGTAGTGTCACGTCTCGCAGGCATCACGTGCGGTCGCGACACCTTCGCCCGTTGGGTTATCCTAGCCGGCAATCAATGCTCCCATAGTCGCTGGGGCTCAACGGCTGCCTTTGTCTCGAGATCCTTCGCTAACGGTTCGTGTAGAAGGCTGGAGAACTCACGACAAGTCTTGCGATAATCCCGGTCCATTTGAGTCGTCCCACCAACCTGGACCCTGAAGTAGGCTTCGATTGCAATTGGGCGCAAATGCGCGATTGTGTGCGCCCGGGCTGCAGGACAAGCAGTGGACGATGCTTCAAATATTTGCCTACAATAATGCCCCCATATTAAGCAGGCCATCGCAGCCACACTCGGCTCCGATGAGTATTTAAATCCAGCGCGTTGTTCTCTTGTAATTATCTCTTTAATCAGCTAGTTTTCTCGCTCACTATCTACCATGAGCAACGTCATAACTCCGTTCAAGAGATTGAAATGGGGCTTTCTCCCCGTGAGAAGAATCGTGGATGAAGATGAAAATGGTCTCCTAATCGATGAACCTACCAAACCCGACCAGCATCGCAGCAGCTCGGACAACTCCTTGGAAAAGCTTACTTCTGATACCGAACGAGTCATCGAAACAGACTCGGGCGAGGTGCTCGAATACAGAGACGAGAAGGACCGCAAGTGGTGGAAATTCTTTGATGAATATGAGTACAGAATCACGTCCAAGAAGAAGAACAGCAGAAAGTGGTACAAGTGGTTCCATGACGACGATACCTACGAAGAAAAGAAGGTGATTTTGAAAATCGATCTTCTTTTGACCCTCTACTCGCTTGCAGCCTATTGGGTGAAGTACCTTGACCAGACCAACCTCAACAATGCGTACATTGGTGGACTCAAGCAAGGGATAGACATGAAAGGAAACGACTTGGTGCACACCCAGGTCATGTTCAGTGTGGGTAACATTATCTTTCAAATCCCATTCATGTACATCTTGTACGCCTTACCATTAAACTATGTGTTGCCCTCATTGGATCTTTGCTGGTCCATTTTAACCATTTGTCTTTATAGAGTGACATCTGTGGGCCAGCTCAAGGTGCTCCGTTTCTTTATCGGTGCGTTTGAAGCACCTTCTTATATTGCTTATCATGCCTTATTTGCTTCCTGGTTCAAGGGAAGCACCGGTGAAATCTCTAGAAGGGCAGGATTCTACTATATCGGACAATATCTTGGTGTTTTGACCTCGGGTCTTCTTTCTGGAGCTATTGAAAGGCACATGGGAGGAGTGCATGGTCACGAAGCTTGGCAATGGATTTTCATCATGGATGGAATCATTTCTCTCATTGTTGGGCTCATCGGATTCTACGTTATTCCAGGTACGCCAGAAGATTGTTACAGTATTTTCTTATCCGATGAAGATATCAGAATTGCCAGAAGAAGAATGAAGAGAGATCAGAAGGATGCGAAGCCTAGAGAAAACCCAGTCAAGCACTTCTTTGACATCAATATCTGGAAATCGATATTTTCCTCGTGGCAAATTTATGTCCTTTCATTATGGAATATTTTCTGCTGGAACAACAACAACGGAACCTCCGGTGCTTATGCTTTGTGGTTACAGTCGTTGAAGGGTAGTGATGGAAAGCCTAGGTACAATCCGGGTCAGCTTCAAGACTACACAGCTTTAACTCCCGGATTAGGAATCTTGTGGCTCGTGATTACTTCCTGTATTGCCGACTTGTTTGAATCCCGGTGGGGAGCCATAATTTTTTCCCAGGTTTTCAATATCATAGGAAATGTGATTCTTGCCGTGTGGCATGTTTCAGAGAGGGCAAAATGGTTTGCATGGTGCTTACAGTACTTCGGTTGGGCTATGGCTCCAGTCTTGTACTCTTGGCAAGGTGATATCAACCGGAAGGACATTCGAGAAAGACAAGTGGTTTTGGTAACAATGAATATTTTGGCGCAACAATCGACTGCATGGACCGCTGTTTTGGTGTGGAAGACTGTGGAATCGCCAAGGTTCCTCAAGGGCTATTCATTCACTGCCTCTAGCGCATTTGCTTTGACCGTTTGGACCTTTGTCGTGTTGTACTTTTACAAGAGAGAAGAACGAAAGAATGCAAGAGAGAACGGAATACTTCTCTACAACTCTGCTTTGGATCCTGACTTTATTCCAGGCCCGAGTGAAAAGTCTACTTATAATGTCAGTGACGAAGTTAATAAATCAGAGGGTCTCGATAAGAGAGCCTAAGGGACTCGACGTTTAATATGATTAATAATATATCTAATATCATTTATATATAAAATTACTGATAGATCGGTTTGTAACCTGAGATCAATGGGTGGGAGTCATACATATGTCATACATATTGAGAGGAGAACTCTAGATCAGAGCACTCGCCCAGGTAAATATACCCTGCTTTTCTTGTCCGTAGTTAGTTTGGAAAATGCAATACTTTTAGTCATTTACCGTGATTTTTTGAAGAAGCAAAGCTTCCATAAACAGTAAAATGCTGTGCTTAATCGGTTTGAAATACACTCGGCTGTTTTCACAGTTCGTCAAGGTGAATCAGAAACACTGCGCACCAAGGAATTATGAGTAAGTACCATTTATAGCACATGAGTGTCTGAAGGCTTCAAGCATCCCATTAGAGGGAATATATCTTCAAAGCAGGAGATTTTTTTAAAGCAAGGGATTCGCTGTTCATCTCTGGAACGAGCGCCCTCTTCTCAAAAACGGAAAAATATTCAGCCTATTTTTGCTGGAAGTTCTAGAACACACTCATTTAGAGGGCCGTATTTGTTTAATGACTATTGTAATTGCGTTTCGGAAAGAGGATTTGGGCTATCTTAAATGGACGTTGTAAGTACTAGCGCAAAATGTAGTATAGCCATTTGGGAGGAGGGACACGATCTGTGTGATACTCAATTCTTGTAATTTTAATGCCACTTACAGCTTCACATTTAGGCAATATTCTTTGAAATAAATTCTATGGAGGGAAATAATATCTCTCCTTCTGGAAAACTCGATGCCATCGAGCTGTACAATACAGAGCTTGGCTTATACTCAGGAATTTCTTTTCAACTATTCAACCAAGCCTCCTTTTAATAACACTTTTCTTGTCTAAATCCACCAGATGCCATGTAAATTTTGGTTCTTTGGTTTATGTTGCAGGGGTCTCCAATCATTAGAGTGTCTTATGAATACTCAGTTTCCTCAGTCGCTTGGTCTTGTTTTCGTTAAAAGGCCTAAGTAAATGTCTAGTCAATGAATTCCATCCTTCTTTATTTGTTGGGGCTTCTGGAAATCTCGGTTACTGGCGCTTTCCCTGTCTAAGGTGAATGATAAAAGCCCACTCCAAGTATAGAGCGCGACATTCGGTTAGCGCGGTTTTTCTTGGAACATTAAAGGTATATTTAGCATCCGAGCGTAATGTGCAGTCTGAGTGACGCACTAGACCAAAAAATATGTCTTTGCCTAATGACATCAATTGCTGCAAAAAAAATACGATACCCACATCAAACTGAAGTCACATTATAAGCGCAAATTTCTTTTTGGTTCACAGCATTGGGTTCCGATACTAGAATGCCGTAGATGAGCTTAGTGGTATCTGTCAAATTATTGATATATTTAAATGGTGGTCGCTTCTGCAATATTCTCTTCAGATGGTTCTTAGAGGAAAGTTGCCCGCGAAGCTTTAGTCACTACATTGAGTCAAGATGATTTTCAAGCCAGCGGTGACAATTATCTTCATTTTGTCGAAGATGGCTGTCGCCGAGGAAACTCGCACAATCAGTCATACCAACTATATCACTCCTGATTGTCTTACTGCTAGTGTCAACGAAATTCTTCATGGTAACTCACCTAGCCAGACTACCGGGATTCCAATTGTATTTGTCTACGCAGACAAAATTGATGCTTCTGAGGATCTGACAATTACAACATTCGTGACCCACACCTACACAACTATCGAGGGCTGTTCTACTAATACTGAGTCCACCAAGAGATCAATCAAGTCAGCTGGTGAAATTGATAATTTTTCGAAGACTCCTATGTTGTATCATCCTAGTCTTCAGACTCCCAATGATGGAAATTTACTTGGATCACTGTTTTCGGATTCTGTTCCCCAACATTTGTTGCAACTGACAGTCCTGGATCCATTCAGCAGCACGAAAGTGAACTCCCAAATTTTATCTAACACAGCCATTGCATCGAATGACGTCTCTAAGGATACCAATGCCTATAAAGATTCACCCTCTCCAAATGGAGGTACCTCTGGTCACGTGAGTGTGCTCGATCCGGTAACATCACAAAACTCGCAAACTGCTTCTGTTCAAAAAGGTGCATTCAGTAAGGATGTTTATTCTGATCAAGGAACGCGTCCTACTAATGTTTATCTGTTGTCTGGCGGTAAAATCTCTCATGGCTATGGATCCTCTGATAAGCAAGGTGCTCCGTTTAATCAAGACGCTTCTGTGAACCATGAGGATCCAACCATAGATGTTTCAAATCAAGAAAAATCTGCTTCCCCAGATGAATCTGCTGCAAGCGATAAGGAATATTCCCTCTATTATCAAACCCCACTCACACAAGAAGCTTCTACCAGGTATGAATCTTCTTCTTCTGGTCCAGTGAATAATGATTTGAGCAATGCGGCTTCCCAAACGCAAGCGGCCACTATCAATCATGTACCTTTTGTAAGTGACGAGAGGAACTCATTTGGTTATGGAGATCTGCTCACACCAGAATCTCCTTCTGACCAAGCTACTTTGTCGCACCCACGACTTCCTTCTTTCTATTCAAGTGCAAGAATGAATTATGGTCTTGCACCAACCTTTCATTCTGTGACTCAGTCGCCTCATTACACCAGATACCGGAACAATACTTTCGCCAATCTTGGGAAGTCCTCCGGTCAATTGCATTATCTGACTCCTTCTCTGTCTGTTACAGGGGCTACAAGTAGGTATACTGCCGACTTGTTTCCTTCTGCTAAAATGTCCATTGGTCCATATGTTTCGGGCAGTGGAGATATTGGATCCAGAAAACCAATCAGGTCAATATTTGCGACGTCAACAGAAGTCATGTCTGCTACAGTAGCAGTTGAAGATTCTGGGAACAGTCTTATTTCGTCTTCACCTTTACTAAACAGATCGGTATATATGTATAGTAAAGAGCCTTCAGAATCTAGTGCTGTATCCAAACCATCAAGATATACCAATAAGATTTCATCAGATTATGACTTTGAAGCTTTATTTGATTCCATATCAGCATCGTCATCAACTTTCTCCAATTATGAACCATTGAGATACACCTTGAAACCTATGTCTGCAATGCTGTCAGGTTATCTGTCGTCATCGAATCCAAGGGCCATGTCGAGAGACCCCTTAATGTCTCCTTCACGAGTTATTGCAGTCTCGTCTGCAGTGATGTCATCATCGGGCTCATTGATAACTACTTCGTACCTCATGTCCCCGCAATCATTGAGAACAGCATCTGCCACATCATGGGAAAGCTTATTGAGTCCCATTATTGCATCTCCTTCGAGGAATGTACTTTCTTCTTACCCAAAGGTGTCTCCAATAGAAGAGCGTATGTCGTATTTTCCTTATAGTACTTCACTGGATCCCATAACTAATGAATTCTCACATCGACCCATTGCAACACCTCAAAATTCAAAATTTTCCCTATCTACAAAGCTGTCAGCCCCTACTTTCAACCATTTCGGAGATAGTGGGGCAGAATACCATTCACATTCTACTGCAAATCCATCAAGAAAACTTATTTCTTCCGCGTCGGTGAACAGCTTGGGACACTTCTCTCCAGCTGGTGCTGAAGACCTCCAAAAAGATCATCATCATGATAAGGACCACCATCATGGTTATTATCAAGATTTGGGATCTGCGGAATGGGAAGGTGTTACTCCGCCGCAAGAGCCTGGTTTCCAATATTCTTGGGGAAGCGGTGGGAATTTCGAGAATCCACCAGCAGCAGCTACGGAATATGACATATCCGTGGTGTTCGGAGGTGAGTACCCATCTCCACCCACAATCATTTCGTATGAAAGGGAAACGCGTACGTCAACAGTGACATCCCTGGCGAGAGTTACATCTCTGACAAGAGTGAGCTCTCCAGCTGGTGCTGAAGACCTCCAAAAAGATCATCATCATGATAAGGACCACCATCATGGTTATGATCAAGATTTGGGATCTACGTTATGGGATGTTCTTCCGCCGCAAGAGTCTGGTTTCCAATATTCTTGGGTAGACGGTTATGAGTACCCATTAGCAGTTTCGGATTATGATGATGCATCTCCATCGAGAATCATTTCAGGTGTAACGGAATCGCATACGACAACAGTTACATCTTCGCCATCAGTTACCTCTTCGCCAACAAAGACATCTCTGGTGAGAGTGACCTCTCTGGCAAGAGTGACTTCTCAAGCTGGTGGTCTGAGATCTGCGGTATGGGGAGATGTTTTAGCGCCGCAAGAGTCTGGTCTCCAATATATTTGGGCAGACGGTGGGGATATTGTTAATCCACCAACAATTTCTGGCTTGGTTCACTCCCAGGAAGATGTTGCTGATTCACAACTCCAACAATTGTGACATCCGAGATCAATGACTCGCTGTTTGACACTACTGAGAAGTCTTTATCTGTTCCACTTGAATCCTTACAAGTGTCAGATGCTCCTAAGAACCATGATAATATTAAACCGAATGAATATTGAGGTAATTCCGAAATACCTTCTTCACAAATCCAAACGATAAAATCACACAATACCAGGAGAAGTTGAAGGCAGCTTTACTACATTTCAGAGCATCATTTTATAAAAAAGATTTGATTGAGAGGCTCAGGAGAGAGTATTTATTACACTTACCAATTCACTGCTGACGTATCGCTTTTATTCGGTATTAAAGAAGGTAATGACAGTCGCCCTTGAGCGACCACCCTTACTAATGTTTTTAATTTTCAATTAGAGGTATTTTACTGTTCTTACTTATGTAACTGTTCTTAGAACTAAATGCTCTCACTCTTACAAAGGTGAGCATATAGATACTATTGCATCAGATTTGAATCTAATTTTGTCCTTAAATTTCCGTTCAGCGACCAAACTTCGTTGGAACATTATCAGTGCATCCGCGAACAAAATTGAACTTAGTTGTAGCCATGCGCTCAAAGTCAGCTTGTCTAGTCTGTAATAAACTATCCTGTAAGGAGACCGCAAAGTTGAAAAAGTTTCAAAACATAAATTGCAAGTCTATTCGATCACTGCTTTTACTCTCCTTCTACTCAATCTTCTTAACTGACGCAATTTCTTTTTTGACACCTGATTGCATAATATAGGTCTTCGATATTTTGCCAAAAAAAAAAAAGAAACCATGTCCTAGACGTTGAAGTACGAAGATGCATCCAAACCAAACTTAAAAAAGCCACTGGTTAGCGGCATGAAAGGTGATGATGATCGTCGTAGGCAACTTTAGTTTCTTCACGCATCGTGATGAAAACATATTTCTTAGAAAACGAGATATTTTTTGCGCCATTTACATACATGCAGTGGTGTAATTCGGGTCGGTTTCCGAGATACGCACAAAATATTTTTTCTCCACTAAATAAAGTTGTCAAATACGAGTTATTTTCTACACTAGTAGTTAGATAAAGTATGCACTATTTGTGTTGTTCAACGGCTTCCACAGAGGGGCGTAAGCATGGAAGCCTGATGTTTTTCTTGTCGACAAGCTCTCCTAGTGGGCGGACTATATTTTACAGCAAGAGTCATGTCAATCAAGCAGATGTAAAATACTCATCACTTGCAGAATCGCAATAACTAGCTTGTCTTCACTTCAAAGAGAAGCCACGTTGAACTACGCCTTTGCGTGCAGAGTTACCGCTATAAGCCTTTTCCAATTTTAGATTGATGTACTTGACAGATAGTCTTTTCCGCATGTCGCAACAAGCACCCGTCTTAACAGAATGTCGTTAGTGGGTCTATGCTGCAAACCCCGAAATTGAATTATTGGCTGGCTCTAGTAGATCAAATGGGTTTTCCGTGGTAACTGCCTTCATACTTTAAAAGGAGAAAGTGAACTTAAGTATCATGCATGGTCTTTGTACTAAGTCACAATTTACTGTGTGTCATCCCAACATATCAAGATTGATTGATGGTCCTGCCGAGTCAAGATCTAGAGGTAAAAGCAAGACCCTCTGATTCTATTTTCCTGTGGGTTCAAGTTCAACCACATTCAACTATTGGATACGATGGCAGCACAATAGCGCACAGTAAGTGCAAGTCCATCCATACAGAAAACATTACATTACTAAGTAAAACTATCAAGTCAGTTCATTATGCGAATAAGTTCTTTTGAGATTTGTCATCCTGGCCGTCGTCGTTAGCATCTGCTATCTCCACGAATTCTTGAGAAGGTCTTCTCTTTTCCGCATAATTAATATGGTCCTCATAAGTGTTTGTCTGTCCCAGGGTAGTGTATGTTATCTTGTTGATTTCAGAGTAGTCAGGACACAATTCAGCACCCTTTCTCCCAATTAAGTACCATGGTAAGTTGAAAATTTCTTCCATTGATTCCAAAGATCTACCAGCAACCTCTGGAACGAAGAACCAACACCAGAACAAGGCGATGATCATAACTCCCACAAAAAAGTAAAATGCACCAAAGTTATCCATGGCCAACAACATCTTAGGCAATGCCTTGGAGTTACCGTATTGGTTGGCAAAATGCAATATCATCGTGACCGACTGAGCGAAAGATCTCATGTTCAATGGGAAGATTTCTGAACCCAACAAGTATTGAATGGCATTGAACCCCATTGTCCAACCACAGCCACTGAGGAAGATGGCAGCAAGGGCGCCCGTGGAAGCCCTGAGCTGAGAAGGATTAAGACTGGTAGCCTCTTCTGAGGCCTGAGGAACAATCGTCAAGAAGATTGCGAAATAAAGGATGGTGAGCATTTGAATGGTAATACCAATGTACAATGCCCTTCTTCTTCCAAGGTAATCAATGACGAAGAATGCGTTTAGGTAAGCAGACACAAACTTGACTACCCCCAAAACAGCAGACATCTTCAAGGTGTCGGTTCCCTTGATACCAGCGAGAGAAAAAAGTTCGGAAGAGTAGATGGTGACGGCATTGGCTCCAGACCACTGTCCCAAGACTTGGGCTGCGGCAGTGATTGCGAAAAATCTGTATCTGATGGATTTTATGGTGACGAGGTCTCTGAATTGCTTCAAGATATTAGTATCTTTCAAGGCTTCCTTCTCTGAGTGAACTTGCTCGTTAATGTCACTAATTTCACCGATGATGTAAGGATGTTCTGGAGGCAAGTTTCTGAGTCTGGACAAGTTTTCGATAGCTTTGTCTGGCTTGTTAGCCTTCAACAACCATCTGGGACTTTCCACGCAGAAGAAAAGGGAAAGGATAAAGATCAAGCCAGCCAACACCACCTTCAACGATACCCCCACAACCCATTGCTTTCTGCTATGGTCGGAAATGTGCAACGCCGCACCGTAGGAAACAAAATAACCTATCATGATACCAAAATACACCGCCCCAGAGAAGATCGACACCGCCAATCCTCTAATGGCCTTGGGTGACACCTCGGAAGTGAAAGAAGGTCCGATGGTGGTGGTCTGGCCAATAGCCAACCCCTCGATCAATCTCCCCGCATAAAGCTGGCCAATGGAATAGGCAAATACCTGTAAAAGAGCACCAATGATCCAAATTCCACACACCACTTGCAACGCCCGCACTCTGCCGAGCTTGTCGACGGAGTACATGGCAATCATAGCACCACCAATGGAGCCGAGCTGGACCATGGAGGTGATATTGGACTTCAAGTTAGCAAGCTCGTCAGCCGACTTCGTGGGGTCGGCCAAGCCAAAGTATTTTTTGAACGACGGAAGAACAATTTGACCGGAGATGTTGCCTTCATCAAAGCCTCTAGCAGCACCCAAAATCCCAAACACGAAAATGCAGAGGTAGAGGGTTCTGTTGTAAATTTCTGGGGGCGAGTTGTCGGTGTTCACCTGCCACTTGTACTTGGGCTTGGGTGGGGCTGCCAACTGCTTTTCGTCATCTGCCACTGAGTCCTGGCTCACGATGGAGCGCGCTTCCTTCTTGTCGTGATGCATGATATAGATGCGCTGATTACGGAAGCGGTATTCAGCGGAACCGCCTCCATACTTATAATGTGAGTCGCCGGAGTTGCGATACGGGAGTCGCCCAGGGTTCAACCCACACTATAGCTGCAACAAGATTCACCTCCCCCGCGAAGATGTGGGGCAGGCGCGCTATGCTGGTGACAGGTTCCGTGCAGTCCCGGCGAACGACAACAAAACTGCCCCGCGCGGCGTCGGTGCAACATCAACATCCACCCTGCGGCGGAACTGGGGATTCGGTTTTGGGCGCGTGGACACGTTGCGGTGCGTTCTGTGGCTCGCAATACTGGACGGGAGGGCGTCGACTGATGGCGGGTCCAGTTCGAAAAGATTGTGTCGGGGAGAAATTGCTGAGAAAGAATGCTTTGTCATTCTCTTCCCGTCACGTCGTTCGCCACAGTGGCCCATCCCCTTCTACGGTTTTGCCGCTGCAAACTTGACGTCGCACACCGGCTGGCAGGCATGATATATTTTTTCTACCTTCATGCGACCCCGGGGAACATTAACCAGGTTACATTGATTATTGTCGGTGCCCCCACCATTTGTCTGCTGGCTCGGAGTGCCGAGAAAAAAATTGAATTTCCGGGACCGAACGCATCGGCCGATCTTCCGCATTCAACTTCTGAGATCTTATCGGGGTTCGCGATCCATTCTGGTGTCTCCCTTCCCTATGGTCATATGCTCTGAGTTTTCGCACTTTTCGCCGGACAAACACATTCCTCTGCAAAGAAAGACTGAAGTATGAATCCCGGGCAGCTGCGGAAGAATTGGCTTCTTATTAGCACTACATTAGCGCAAATTGTTGAGATGTACCCCGCATGTCGGTACCCAATCAAAATATTCCGATTTCAGTCATCGGTGGGATGTGCTTCCACGCACCTAACCACGGCCGCAATCCTGTCTACAAGAAACTGTAGTATTTTCTGTAATAATTTAGAATATTGCGTTACCTACTTCGTCTCTTCTTTGGGTCGCTTAGCTGCCCCACCTTGCGGTTGCATGCTTCTCTTTTTATCGTTCCCCTCGGTGGACCCTGGAGTTTCTTTCCCTGTTTCAGTCCGGTCGAGAGTGGGCCTATGCACCGTCAATGTGCTCTCTGTAAAAGGATGTCCTTTGGGCACCGGTCGGTTGGCCGTTCCGAAGGTGCTCGTCGTCTGAGCGTTTGCCAAGGCCGAAACCGGCTGTGCTGATGCCTTTGCGCCCTGCGTTGACAGGTTCGCTGCCGCAGGATTTGTGGTAGCACCAAACGCACCCCCTATTTGCCCGGTCGCAGCACTATTAATCCCTGCTCCGGAGTTATTTGATGCCGCTGCGCCGCTTTTGTGCTCTTTTTCGAGTCTTTCGATTTTTTTGTTCAACATCTTGAGTTTCATTTCAAACAACTTCTCCACTTGTGCCTTTGTCTTTTGCTTTTCTTCCTCGATCTTCTTGTGAAATTCTGCTTTCAACTCTTCAATCTCCTTCTTTTGGTCATTGCTACTGCTTCCTCCAGCAGTTTGCTTGGTCTTAGCATCTATTTGGGCTTGGACTTCCTTTTCCAAAGCAGCCTTTCTCTCATTGACACTGCTCTCTAATTCTTCATACTTCGTCTTGAACTCAGCTTCGAGCTGCTTGCGTGTCGACTCGTCTTTGGATAACTTCGCGGTCTCTGTTGCCAACTGCTTGTTAAACTGTTCTTGGAGATCCTTTTGAAGCTTTTGTTTCTCCTTTTCAAAGTCACTCTTCAATTTCTTTGCTTCTTCCTCGAAGCTCAGAGGCTCCCCTTGTACCTTTTGCTTCAACTGGTTCACTTGGCTGACCAATCCATTCTTTTCTTGTTTGAGTGCATTCACTGTCTTGGAATGTTCATCTTTTAGACTTTTGAGCTTGTTGTTGAGTACTTCAACTTGGCCATTGCTCTCAATCTTAGTCTTATTGATTTCCTCTTGGTTGCCAGATTGTAATTTCGTAATCTGTTCGTTGAGAGAACTAATTGAATCTTGCAATTCCTTGATTCGTTCGTTCTGTGACTGAATTCTTGTGTTGGCTTTATTTCTGAGATCATTATACTTCTCCTTCATGTTTTGGATAACTTCATTGTCAGCTTCTGTTTGCGCCGGTGGTGCAGCAGAATCCTTCTCTGTTGCAGCTGCAATTCTGCCCTTCAATCTCTCGTTTTCTTCTTCGACCAATTGCACTCTTTGATTGCTGAATTCAACCTTAGTGGCCATTTCTCCGAGTTTGTCCTTGAGTGGTTCAAGCTCGGATGACAACACTTGTATCTGTGCTTCCAACTCTTGCACTCTTTGCAATCTAGTTGTGCTCTCGTTACGCAAAGTGGTGTTACTCTCACGTAAGATATTCAATTGCTGCAATTGCTCCTCAATCCTTTCAGATTCTTTGAACGAGTTGCTAATGTTGAATCCATTGTTGTTCGATGTGACCGAATTTTGAGCAGTTGCCAATTCAGCCTTAGCACGAGATAATTCTTCTTGAAGTTTGTTGATTGACCTTGTAAGTTCATCGTACTCATTGTTCCGTAGATTCAATTTAAGTTCAGCCGCCTCCTTTTCACGACGTAAATATCCCACAACTTCCTTCATGTTATCGTTGGTAGCTGAATATTCCTCGGGTTGGACAGAGTCGCTCTTTGATAGTTCAAGCTGGTTCATAACGATATTGTATTGCTGTTGTAATTCCTCAAATTTAGCCTTATATTCATCCACTTCATCTCTTATGTTGGATCTTTCCAATTCGATTGACTCTCCTTGACTTAAGATGCCTTCCAATTTTGAGTTCAATTTTTGTATCTCACTCTTATAGGAGTCAATTTCTTCTTGACGTGATACTATTTGGGAAGATATTTCCTCGTTCTTCTTCAATTCCTCTTGATATTTAGACTGGTTAGAAGATGCCATCTGAACTTGAATTTCAAGATCTTTTTTGAGACTTGACAACCTATTATCATAGTCTTTTTGCAAAGTGTCATATGCAGCAGCCTTGTTGACATATTCATCGAGCTTGCTCCTTAACTCATTTTCTTCCGCCCTATGTTCCTCATTCACATTTGCTAACTCATTCTTTGCTTCTTGAACTGCCACAGTAAGGCTAGCAACTTCGTCTCTTAACGATTGTTGCTCCTTCGTCGCATTTGCATACTTATTTTCAAAGTCGATCTTGTACTGCTCAAAACTTGTGGTGGCATTGATCAATGCATCTTCTCCAGCTTTTGCTAAGTTTGTCAATTCCTCTACTTGGCTCTCAGCGATTTTCAAGTCCTCCTTGAGTTGACTGATTTCGATTCTAAGTCCCAGTTTTTCAGAATCATCTGTAGACGAGCTGGTACTTGAGTCCACGGTAATTCCAGTTGGACGCTTAGCCAATGATTTGTTGAGTTCGTAAATCTTGTCTTTCAACGATGCAATGGCAGATTCCTTCTCATTGACCTTGGCTTTAGCTTCCAAAAGAGCCTGTGAAATTTCTCCGACCTGCTCCAACTTCGTGTTTTGCGCCTTAAGGGCCAACTCGGCCTGATTGCTCAAAATCGAAATTCGTTCATCCTTGTCCTCAAGCTTTTCGTGTAATGCTTGGTAGTTCTCAATAGATGTGGTAAGCCTTTCAGATAAGTCTTTGCTTGACTCCTCACGTTCCTTTAACAAAGCTTGCAAATTTATCACAAAATCATTGAGATTCTTCTTATCGGACTTGAGCAGCTCCACCTCGCTTCTAAGTGATTGATAAAGAGATTCCTTGTAGCTCTTTTCAGTTTCTAAACTGCTAATCACAAGTTCATTTCTGGAGATAGCAGCCTCTGCATCTCTTAGCTCGTTGGATTTGCTTATTAAGAGATTTTCTTGTTTTGATGCTTGCTCCTGCCAGAATTTGAGGTTCGATGCGGTTTGCTCGATCTCCTTGCGTAATTCCTCAATAGTACTCTGTGCGTTGGAGACTCTGCTCTCTGCCAATTCAGCAGCATGTCTGCTGGATGCCAATTGAATAGTCAATTCACTCTTCTCGCCTGTTAACGCACGCAATTTGTTGTTCAATTCGTTAGAAACATCAGAACTTTGTTTTTGAAGTTCTCTCAATATCTTGTCACTTTCTTTGAGTTTGTTTTTAAGATCGTCATTGATTTGTACCAAGTACTTTCCATCATTTTGAGAAAATGAAGCATTTCCATTTTCACTTGCGGCCTTGAGAATGTCTCTTTCCTTGGTCACCGCGTTGAGTTTAATTTCAAGACTCTCAAGTTCTCCTTCCAAGGTTATGATTGCATCCTTGGCCTCTTCTATAGCAACAGACTCGATGTTATTATTTTCCTCCTCCTTGCTTTCCAATTGCTTGGACAATGCCCGAATTGCTCTTAGCAAATCTTCATTCTTCTGTCTCAATTCGACAATACTTCTAAATTCTACCAATCTTTCAGTTATAAGTTGGTCGGATTCGCTCTCGGTATATTCTGGATCAAAATTACCGCTTTTTTCGAGAATATTTTCAATTGCTTGCTTTTCGCTCAAGGTGAGTGGGTCTTCGTTATTATCTCTAATCTTAGAATGAATCAAATAATAGCACAACTGTCTTCCCAAGTCCTTCAGCAAGTTCTTGACAGAAACAATTTCGCTCTCGTTTTCATGAAGCCTTGCTCTCAATCTGTTGCAGTCCTTCTCGACATTCACCTTGTCAATGCGAATGGTTTCTACCTTACCAATCATTTCCTGCAAAGAATTTTCATAAAACTTGACCTGGTCGCGATAGTTGGCAATTGCTGGCTTCTTGGATTCTAATTCAGCGACAAAAGATTCTAGTTGTATTGCCAATTTCTCCTTCTGTGACCTTTCCAATACCAATTGCTTTTTCAAGTGATTGAATTCGGTATACAAAGTTGATAACGAAATGCCTTGTGATGCGATGAGAGAAGAATTATCTGTCAATTTTGGTAAATCGCTTTCTTTATGAAGTTCTGAATCTAAAACTTCCTCTGTTCTTTTCAATTTTTCCTTTGTCTCGGCCAACTGTTCGGTCTTTTCCTTCAAAGAATTTTCTAATGACTCTATAGAGTCTCCTAGTTTCTGCTTTACTTCCTCAATGTAAGACTCGAGTTGGGAGATTCGTTCTACTCGCTGTTCTCCTTGGGTCTTTGTGAGTTTGATCAAATCCTCTTGGTTTTGTACTTGTTGAACCAAGCTAGATTTTTCATGGTCAAACAAAGTCTTCAGTTCCAATAGCTGTGCCAATTGGTCTTCAATCTTTTTGTTCAACTTCGTAATGGTATATTGACTAGATTTGTTTATGCGTTCTAGCGATTCATTCTTCGCAGTCAATGTTGTAACCTTGTTGGATGTTAACAAATATTCGGATTCATGCTTCTTGATCAAGTCAGTGTATCTGATTTGAATAGCCTCTAACTCTCGTTCGTACCATTCTTTCTGATTACTTAAATAACCCACCTCATTTGACAATTTGGTTAAATCCAATTTCAATGTAAAGCTTTCGTTTTTGGATTCGTTAATCTCCTTGGTTAAACCATTTAACTTGGTGCTCTGTTCGATATTTATTGCCGTCAATTGATTAATGGAATCGTTGAGTTGTGTGATTTTCCGCTCATAGGCCTCCTCTGATAGCCTGCTTTCATTGGAAAGTTTCACTTCGGATTCTTTGATACGAATTATCCTGTCATTTAAAATCTTGTTCGCCTCCTCTAGTTCATGAATACGACGATCCTTATGGCCTGAATCTGAAGTATAAGACTCTGTCTGGTTCTTGAGTTCGATTGTTTCGTTCTGTGACTTTTTGAGTTTTGTACGCAATTCCTGTATTATTTTTGTTGAGTTTTGAATGCTTTGCTCATATTTGAGTTCTAGAAACGAGTTTCGTGAAGTCAATTCATGAAATTCCGAAGACTTTGCAAGCAATTGATCAAGTGCACTTCCACTAATTGAAGAAATAGAGTTTTCATCTATTCCCAAGAATCCAGCGGCGATTTTTAGGGTGTCTTCTGGGTCGAGAGACGAACCAACGTGCTCCGCTGGTGCCAAAGAATCATTCTCATTCACCTTGTATAGGATGGGGGAGCTAATGACTTGAGAGTTCTCTTCGCTATCTCTAGCGACATTGAAAGACTTTGGAGTACTGATTTGATCTATATCTTTCAAAGGAGGTAATGACTTCAGTGGTGTAGCAAAAGCTTGGCCCTGCGAGGGAATTTGAAGAATAGAAGTATGAGGCTCTTCGTTATCGCCGTTATCGCCAAGATCGTTGTCCACACCAGAACCCACATCGTCAAGGATTGGAACTGGGATATTGTTCTCTTGGTCTTGGATATCCTCGGTGGTGGATGGAGCTGTGGCATGTATTTGAGGAATGACGGACTCTCCGAGTAGTTGCGATTCTTCGGTGTTTCCCAATTGTACTTCCGAAACTAGAGCCGAGGGAGCTCCGTTGTGTTCTGTACCAATTGCAGGGACATATTCTTCGTGAGCGTTTATTTCATCAGGAATCGTCGAGGCTTGCGCCGGATGTGACGAAGTTTCGCCTGGGGTATTGTTGGCATTGACTGTGTTGGCGTCACCTGTCTCACCTGTGTCAGTCTTGTTGACGTCCCGTTGGCCGTTGTTGTGCAGCGGCTCGCTCATTTGGAATGGATGCTGGGTGGGACCAAAGCTTATGGGGTACAGTGCTGGATAGTGTGTGGTGATGTTGTTCGGTTGGTGTGTACGACATTTTGGCATGCGACATTTGCTGTCGTATAATGTCGGCTTAGTCGCGACAGAAACGACGACAAGCCAGCGCGCAAGGGCTGCAACCCTGACTCCGTCCACAACTCACGTGCAAGTGCGACCTTCTGTCTACCATACCGCATCCCATCTGCAGGCGCCACTTACGTCAGCATCGTGCTCGCCCTCCACCCTCTCAAACAAATTTTTCAACGCTAAGTATCTTCTTTCTAGCCACTCAAGCAAGTAAAGATGATTGAACCATCCTTAAAGGCTTTAGCTTCCAAGTACAACTGTGACAAGTCCATCTGCCGTAAATGTTACGCTAGATTGCCTCCAAGAGCTACCAACTGCCGTAAGAGAAAGTGTGGACACACCAACCAATTGAGACCAAAGAAGAAGTTGAAGTGATCTATTCAGCCCCTCCTGGCACCTTTTGCATTATGTTCACGATGTTCCCAACAGATATACAGACGGAATGGATGGTATAGTGCTGTGTTTAGCTTAATAAATCTTACGTTTACCCGTCGTAGTGTGACGACAGACATGAGTCAAGAAGTGAATAGCAGAACACCGAGTGGACCCATTACAGCACAGAATACAGGCGGATAAGATGAAGGCAAAGGTGAGCAAATGAACCCATTAGATGCCGTCATCAGCCGAACTAGTCAAAGACTGTCCATACTGCTCTCAGCTCAAAATAATGAGTTAACTCGTACTGAGCTGTATTTGATTCATGGGACTCGGACAATTTAGCATTGTAGTAGACCTGCCACTGTTGTAAGAATAGTCTGCAAAGGTTTGCTGCAACCAATTCAGATATGCAGCATATGTGGTTCAAGATTAAAAACGACAAGCATATACGCAAACGTGCAGCTGTGTTTCTCTATATCGCTATTTATTGAAGGTTAATCTCGGATTGTCAACATAGTCGGTTTCTAGAGGTTCTAGATGATCGTCTTTCACGGATTCCTTTACCGATGCTTGACTCCATATGGCTGCTCACAATCACCGAGAAAAGAAATTCTTTAAAGCATAAATGGCTGTTATTCAGCGCTGTTTCTGCCCATTCTATAGTTTCTTCGTCAACCCTCGGCAAACTTTATTATTCACCCGAAGTTCAGCTCGCCTAGCCGGATTTCCTAGAGCGTTATCCGCCATCCCGAAGATCGTTCAGCGCTACCAATTCCTGTGCGCATAACTAAGCAGCTTAGAGAGCAGCGCCAACAGAGCGTGTGCCAGAGTGTGCCCAGAACGTTTGTTAAGTAATTGTAGACACTATACTAATCCAATCGATCTTAGCACGGTTTCCAGCATCACAACAAGCACCTTCGCCGCCGATTTTTCTGCCTGCCTCTACTTCTCCAGCTTCCTTCACTTTTCGCAACACCATTGCTGTGTAACGCCTGCGCGTTGTCAGCCTAACTACCCTGACCACCGTCAAACATCCGCAACGCCACGGGCAACCCAACAGATCGCCATACTGCAAACACCCGTACCACAGCCCAGTACCCACCCCAAGACCCCTTGCTTCCGCGCCCTACACTGTCGGATCGTCCCAGTCCGTCCTTCGGCTCCCCCTAGATCGTCGCGGTTGCACGGCCGCGCCTTCCCTCGCTCCACTGGGAACCGCTAGCACCGTTGCAGGAACTCCACCGCCAGCGAGCACCAAGGAGCGACACCCGCCACTCGCTACGGGTCACATCATCCCCCGCCGCCACAGCTGCCGCATCCGCAGGTCCCGTGGCCCCGTTGCTTCCCCCAAGAAGCGTCTTGGCCCGCACCCACTTCCGCGGCCACTGCCGCCACCACTGCCTTACTCATCGTCGTGCGCTTACCGCTGTTTGCTTGTTGATTCAATCTCGCCTGAGGTTCTCCTCTCCCCTCAGTCCCATTTACCTCCAGGGCCCGCTATGAATAATATCGACCCCAAGTTCTATCCCGATCTGGTGGTAAATGCTGCTCAGCACCCTCACCCTGCCGACCTCCACTCCCATACGGCGCGCCAGCAGCAAAAGCGCCAGAACAGCATGTCCAACTACATGATCGCTAACTCCAACAAGCGCAGCCAGAACCCGCCCCCGGCGGGGGTGCCGGCCTCCATGGACTACTATAATGCATCCACATCCGCCTCCGCCAGCCCCTCGGCCAACCAGGGTGGCCCTTCCTCCTGCAACGTGCCTGCGACTCCGGGCGCGGCCTCCTCTCCACGCTACAACACCTCCAACCCGGCCATGAGAGCGTCTGCTCGTCGCAGCATGATCCAGCAGCCGCTGTCCGTGATGGCGATGAAGACCCCGACACCCTCGCCCTATGAGGTGCCCTCCAGTCCCAATGCAAACCCCATGTCCAACACCTCCGTGCAAAACCAGAGCGACCTGTCCGAGTCCAATGCCGTGTTAGAGCATCACATGGATGCCACCCAGTCCGATCTAGTATCCGTTCCGAAGGACCTGGTGGTATCGACACCCATGAACCCCTCGTCCCAGACCCACCAGCCTTCGTCGCAGACACTGTCACATCCCAGAATCATGTCTGACGAGGAGCAACAGTTGGCATCGAAGTTGAAGGAAACCTACAAAAACGTGGTACATTACGAGGAAATTGTCCAAAAAAATTGCATCGACATCACCATTAAAATCAACCAGTTGACAAGTAACAACCACAATAACAGTTTAGTGTACGGCAACTCGCCTCTCATTAGCCAACAGCTTTCGTCTTCCATGAACTCAAATTCCTCCATGAACTCATCTACAACTCGCACGTCCGAACTTCTGAATGACTTGTGGACTGTCTACCATCACAATGTCACGTTGTTGGACAACTACTACGACTTCTTGGTTACGGCTCTCAAGCCCTCTTCAAATCAAACTCAGTTCAAAACCGGTAAGAACATTGTCGAACTTTATAAAATCCCAAGAAGAATGTGGGTTTATGGAATCGTGGGTTTCCTTGAGGTTTTGAAGAACATCATGAGTATTTATCAAGACCACGAAATATGCCTGTGCTTCATCTCGTACTGTTTCAACATTATTTCAAACTTAACTGACTCGGCACTCGAAATGGAAGGCTGGTGGTCGGAAAAGTTGGGGGATTTGTCTCGTATGGCAATCGCCCTTTATGCATCAAAATTCATCGATTGGAAGATTAGTGCCGAATATTGGTATTCGGTTGCTATGAAGACTCTTTATGGCCATGGTAAGATCTACTACCACATGTGCACAGTCCAACAGGACAATTTGGATGCTTTGGTAAACATTGGAAAATCTGTGGTGTGCCGTGATCCGTTTGTTCCAACGCTGCACTACTTGAGGTTGGTAGTGGAGAATATCTGCACTCAAAGAAATATTTTATCATTACTAGAGTTGCCCATCATCGATTTCATTAAAATTCATAAAGTTCTATTAAGCATTTTCAATCGTTCCAGTGATGGGGTTTCAAACTCTCTGGAAGGCATTCATGATTCGCAAGTACAATATGGAATTGATCTCGTCACCCGGTATGGCTTAACCTTTGGATCCGATTCTAGCGGTTACAACTTTTTCACAAGAGAGTTATACACAAGTTCGGGTGTGACAACAATTAACGACCCACATCACCCTTACTACTTGCAGCAGCAGCAACAACAACAACAACAACAACAACAACAACCCAGCAATAACAATTCCATGGAAAAGCTCAATTTCTGGTTGAATAAAGGTTCGTTGTTCGCAATCGCGAATATTAATCATTTGATTGGGTTTGGTGATGCCAAGAATCCTTTTGCAAAAATCTTTTTGTTGCCTGAAGCTCTCAAGGAGAGAAAGGACAAGAAGGAGAGGAAACGGAAGTCTCGCACTTCCCAGGGTCAACTTGATGATGTCAACAACTCCATGAATGCAGGCGTTGATGGTCAGACGGTCGCTGCTGCCGACTTGTCGGTCAATGATTGGTTTTACTGCTTGCAATTTATCAACAAGTCAGTGCTCGAATTGTCCATTCGTATCTTAAATCATTATTTGGTGGGCCCTAAGCAGGCATCTACTAGTCATGTCATTGTTTGGCTTTACTTCTTGATTGCCGTTGGGGAGGCATCTAAGCGCTTCCCGAATAGCAGTCCTATGATCAATTGGCTCTTCAAGAAACTCTTTCCGTGGGAATCCCTCATCAACTATCTTAATTCATTACTAACGTTCGGTAGATATAATCCGAAGTTAAGAGAGTTATGTCTCCATTACCTTCAAACTTCCGATTATATTCAATTTTTCAATGAAAACGAGTTTCTTCCAGAAGTGTGGAAATGTTGGGGAACGTTGTGGTTTGACATGGTTGCTGAGAAGGGTGACTATGTTGGCTTGGACTCGGCCGGAGTCAAGAATAATAATTTGTTTGACTTACCCGTATGTGGTCCCTACTTCGTGATGAACATGTCTAGTGAGTCAGATCAAAAGGCTCGCAATCAGATGGAAAACGACAACGACGAAAGAATCGCCCGCATTATTCTCTTGGCCCGTGTCATTGCTGATAAGTACAACTTTGGATTGATGAGAGGTGACCGTGAGTTCAAGTATGACGAAAATGTGTACAACACTACTGATTCTTCTGTCCCCTCATCTAATGCAGGAACAAACGATCCCTACGCATACATGGAAGAGTTCTTATTGAGCGATGGCAGATTTGTTCAGAACAACTTCTTGCAACCCATTTCCAGAGAAAATTTGTGCAATGTGGATTATCAGCTTACCACATCTCAGAAGGACAACATGTGGTTTGGAAACCCAAACAAGGGCGATGTCCAGGTTTTCGACGCTCAAAATAGAACTGGTGACATTATGATCGATGATTCTGAAGGCAACGATTACGGACAACGGGATTTTGATGACGAAGACGCAAGAATCGAAGACCAACATAGGCAAGGCATCCAAAGCCACCATTTGTATCACCAGCAGCAACATCAACAAGCTGTGGAGCATGCTCAAACAATGGCCGCAAGCGGTGAAGGGTTCTACAATGAGGTTTTTATGGATGCTGGTGAGACAGTTGGTGGAACTGAAGTCAATAAGAGCAAGCATACCATTGAGGGCAACCTCGGAGATCGTATGGACACCAGTTTGACATACATCACCTTAGATACCAATATCTGGCTCAAACACTGTGGTCGGATTTATAAATGTGTGAGGAACGGAGTGTTCAAGATTCTGATCCCATTGATCGTGTTCCAAGAGTTGCGAGCATTGAGAAAGTCTGCAGAGGCCACGATCTCCGATGCGGCCACGAGATCGGTGATTATTGTGCGCGAGTTGTACTTGACCAAGGAGATCCTTCCTCTTAGATACGATGGAACCATTGCTTCCGACATCAACGAAACGCTAGAATTCGAAAACAACTCCAACTGGAGATCGTGTGTGGACGAAACCATCTTGAACGCGGTAAACGAGCACGACGAGATCGGCAAGAAATTGATGAAGGGCGTAAACCATAAAATCACCCCACCGATGGGAGAAACCCAGCCCCAGGCGGCGGTTTTAAACCACACTACAGCAAGAATGTTCCGCTACTGCGTGCTTATTACCGATGACAGGAATATGCGACTCCGGGCCAAGACCATCGGGTTGACGAGCTTCCAGAGCAAGTGGCTCTTTAGCCAATTGGAAACCATATTTCCGTACAAGTGCATAGATTAGATTTGGCTTCTGGAGCCAAGTACCCCGAGAAAGAATTGCATCTCGAGTCGCCGCACGCACCCTCGCTGCGTCGGGACTCTCATAAAGACAAATACATTATTCCTAGTTTCTCTGTGTAGACTGTTCTCCATAACCTCCCCCCTGGTTGACAGTTAGTGTGCGGTGGGTGCGTGCTAAGAATTTTGAGATGCGGGCTGCGCGCGAATTTCCGAGGCGAACCCGCGGTCGCGCCAAAAGTTTTGTGTGCGATTGGCGTGGTTTCTGCCAGGCCCATGCAGACAATAATCGCCCGTTTCGGCCGTTCGATGCGGACAGCTGCAGGATCATGCACACCTATTATTCCCGAAGGGGCGAGCCACATGCCCGGCATGGTCGAGGCCCCACCACATATATATTAAGATTTTCACGCCGTTTTTCGCCAGTCTTCACCAGCTAGTTTTGATCAACACTTCTTTGACATCGGTCACTGCCACTCCTTTGCAGACTCAGCGTCCGTCGACATCCCCACTCCCCAGTCCCCTCCTTTAGCTACTCACCCAGTCCCTCTTTAGACATGAAATTCTCTTCGGTTGCCTTACTCTCGCTCTTGTCTTCTGGCCTTGTGTCGGCTGCTCCCGTCCCAGTGGAGACCGTCACCGTCACCAGAACCACAACCTACTACCACACCGTTCTCTACGAAGGTCCCAACTCTATTGTTCCTCTCGACGATGCTGAGTCTTCCACCGCGGCTGCTGCCCCTGCCCCTGCTCAGGAAGCCGCCACCACCACCACCGCAGCGGCTGCTCCCACCACCGAAGCACCTGCCGCAGCCGCAGTTCCAACTACTACGGCTGCCCCCGCCCCAGCTCCAGTCCCAACAACCAGTGCTGCCCCCGCCCCAGCACCTACCACCTCTACCGAGCCAGCCCCTGCCTCAGTCGAGACCGCTCCAACTCTCGATGCCGCTGGTGTCGACGCCTTGGCTGTGCAGTCTTCCTCTAGCGAGCCTGCCACCACCGCGACCGCTACCACCACTGATACCCCAGCGCAACCCGCCGCCACTTCCTCGGCCCCTGCCACCTCTGGAGACGAGCACCACGGCCAGGGTACTTACTACGACCCAGGCATGGGTGCTTGTGGTGGCATGAACTCTGCTTCCGACAGAATTGTTGCCATTTCCCAAAAAGTCTTCAACAACTTCAACGTCGATAACAACTCCAACAAGAACACCAAGTGCGGCCAGAAGATCAAGGCATCTTACCAAGGTAAGTCCACCGTGGTGACCGTGGTGGACTCTTGTCCCGGATGTGCTGTTGACGACTTGGACCTTTCTCCAACTGCGTTCTCTGACATTGCTGACCAAGCTTTGGGAAGAATCAACATCGAATGGTCTTGGTTGGAGTAAGTGTTCTGTGTTGAAGCTTTACTCTTTTCGGTTATCGTCTGCTAGCAGCTAGATGCTATCGATAGGTTTTATGGGAATTATGAATATATGTTGTGATATCATCAGTGTAGCCTACGTATGGCGTAGTTTGGAGGAATTCCACGCTGGGGTCGTTTTTGCTCATACAACGAGTATTCACACAGCGCTAGTTTCTTAGTAATGCTGTAGTGCTGGGCCCCTTGGGTTTCCCGGCCCGAAGGTTCATCGCAGCGATGCTGATGAGTCGCCCACACTGTTCACCGGCACTCCTCACCCGAGATTGTTCTGGACGCATGGGAATCCAGAAATCAGAGGCACCAGGTCCCAAAGTGGACCAGACCCATCTCATAGGAAAGTCCTAGCTTCCAAATTCAGATAAGCAACAGCTGACTATGTTCAAATAGGCCCAATGCGAGCCTTCTAGTACCGGAAAATCTGGATGCATGGCGACTCTGGCCCGATGTGCGCAGTCAATCCGACATGCATGAACCATCTGCAAACGGTGCTGGGGTTGAAGGTTAACATCCATGCTGCACTACTCAGAAAGAGCCGTCGGTAGGTGTGTTCTCTTGTTTCTTCGTCGCAGCAGCAAGATCGCAGTATTAGTATATATGTGCCCGTTCAGGACCAGCGACCCTAACACTATTTCACGGCATTCCTGGTATATGTGGCTGTTGCACACTCTGGCGGGTGTTTGCTTCTAGGAGCTCGCTACGCCAATTAAGGTTTCAATACTGGAATGGTCTCGAAGAAACGGAGGTGCTCGAGAAACTGCAACACCAAATAGGACTACCGAACACAGCCCTGTGCATTCGACACGCTGGAAAACATTGTGCTCCATCTTGTACACTACGTAGCACATAACAGAGCTACAGTGCTCCAAATAGGTTCGCTGGAGCAGAAGATCTGGAAGCCCACAGACAAGAAGAACTAGGCCCTGGAAATTCGTTGTTCGGGACACACCTCCATGTGGCGGGGGCTAACCCGATGAGCGAAGAAACTTCTGAATCTATCGATCGTGGACGGAACCGGCCAGGTGGGGCGGCCCCGAGACATGCACATTCTCGCAGCCCGGAGTTCTAGAATAGGGAACACCGCTACCTTGCTGCAACAGTGCGCAAGGTGCGGCAGTCCCTACTCAGTAGTGCCGCTTCCTGAAGCGTTTCCCGAGATACACAGAAGCTGCGACACCACCACCTCGCTACTTCTAGAACTGGCAAATATCCATTTCACCCAACGGGTGCGGTTCTCGACTGTGGGGCCCTGCCCTGACATTCTCATCCCTTTTGACGTAAAGCGCGTCAACCGTTCGCAGCCACTCTCGTCTGCGCGCGCCTGCTATTGTTTCACGCCTTCTCGCTGCACTCACAGCAGCAACCTGGACCGCACAACGCAGGTACCCGAAAATGTCCGCAGGAGGGCTTTCTATCACCACGGAAACATAGGGGAAGCTCTACATCCACAGCACACACCTCACGGAACATCCACACGCGCCTCGGCAAAAGACTCTCGTCCATCTGGACGGATGAGGACTCGCCGCGGCTACACGCGGTGCAGCACAGATGTGTTAGTGACTCTGGGCCCGAACCTGTTCCAAATGTTCCAAATTCTCGCACCCAGCACGGTTATCGGTATGAGACACCCTCTCGTAAGCCTGCATTCCGGCGTTCGACGCTGCCCTTGCATCTCTCCGGTCAAGGCAGACACTGCACCGGCATCTTCCACTATTTATACCACTCACCCTGCCCCTCTAGACGGATGTTTTTGCAATCGTCGAACCCACTCCCAACTAGTACATTCCTTTCTTTAAACCTCCCAACGGCCGAAGATGATGATTAACCCACTTTCCTTAATTGCTTGCGCCCTTGTGGCTGCCCCAATGGTCAACGCCGCGCCTGTTCTCAACGACCTCGCCTGGTACCACGACTCCAGACAGCTCGACAGACGCGACGGCGGCTGGGCCCCCTCGCCACAAGGCTGGAACAACTCTGCTCCCAACTCAAACCCTCATGCCAACCAGGCGTCCGCTCCTTCCAACTCCACTGTTTCCTCGGTTGCTGCTGGCACCAACGCTGGATCCACCAACATCCCCGCGGGCGGCAACGGCGGTGACGCCGACGTTACCAAGACCGTCCAGGTCACCGTGACTGTCACACACACCAAGGGTAGCGGCAACGGTGCTGCCACCGTTGCTCCCACCGCTGCTCCCACCGGCGGATTCAGCTTCTCCAACTCTTCGAGCCTTTCCACCGGCGCGTCCAGCACCGCAGCCAACGCGTCTTCTGCGGTGTCTGCGGCTGCGTCCTCCTCCTCCCTTGCTTCCGGTTCTGCTGCTTTATCCACTGCTGGCGCTGGTAGTGGTGCTCCGGTTGCTTCTGCTGCTGCTCCAGCCACTCAAGGTGCGGCCAGCTCTCCTGTTGCTACTGCTGCTGCGTCGTCGACTGCTGCTGCTCCCGTGAACACTGCTCCTACTTCTTCCTCCGCCTCCGTTCCTGCCTCCACCGGCGGTGCCCCCTCCGACTCCAACTCCTACTCCGGTAGAGCCACCTACTACACCCCAGGAATGGGTGCCTGTGGAGGTGAAAACACTGAGGATGACATGATCGTTGCGCTTCAACAGAACATTTTTGAAAAAACTGATAATGGAAACTCCAACAACAACCCCGTGTGCGGAAAGAAGATCAGAGTCTCATACCAGGGCAAATCCATTGATGCCACTGTTGTCGATGCCTGTCCTGGATGTCAGGGTGACGGTATCGACTTGTCCCCCACTGCTTTCTCCAAGTTGGCGAACAAGGATCTCGGCCACATCGAAGTCACTTGGGACTTTATGTAGATTATTGTATGATGAGTCTATATGTGTGAATGCAGAGTTATTTTTGAGAGAAACGGTTGTGGCGAGTAAATATCCCTGGTCACTGGTTGCTCGGCAACGGGAATATTTTTTGAGGCTCGCTCCGACAAGCTGCAAAATGCAGCAGTGGCCAAAAACGGGTCTACAACCAGGTGTTACCCAAATAGTAATGCTTGTTTTAATCCGAAATCCAACGTATATACATAAAAATGAATTGTTCAAATGCTAAAACACCCAGTTCAAGGCGTTTCTTACGAAACTGCTCTTGGTAGCCTCCTCGCTCACTTCGTCAGCCTCCCTCTTGGCGTAGTATTCGTATTCGTGTTCTTCGATTTCCTCGATGCCAGTGTACAAATCGGCCTCCGCCAAGTTGACCAACTTGGTTCTCTTGAACAACTTCCAGAAAATGTACACCGCCGCCGAAACAAAGATCATGACATAGCTGAACAAGAAGTCGTCCACAGACCATCTTCCTGGCAAGAACACCTGGTATCCCAAAATTCCAATCAAGCACCATACCAAAGAGCCGGCAATGTAAATGGAGTATGGCTGGAACCATGAAGTATAAGTGAAGCTTGACCTGTCCACGTCTTGGGCCTTGCAAGCGTAGAAGAATCTGACGTAGATGATGGCCATAAAGCCATAGTTCAAGATTTGCGACCCGGTACACAAGTTGACCATGTAGTTCAACACCTTACTTCCGGAAGATCCCAACTGCATCAACGACAACAAGGCAAAGCAGAGGGAGAGACCCACGCAGAAAATAGGCACACCCTGCTTGGTACAGATCTTGAAGAACCGAGGCACAAATCCTCTCTGGGCCAATCCATAGAGTGCTCTGGAAGAACAGTAGGTGTAG
Source organism: Suhomyces choctaworum (assembly GCA_030568475.1). NCBI lineage: Eukaryota > Fungi > Ascomycota > Pichiomycetes > Serinales > Debaryomycetaceae > Suhomyces > Suhomyces choctaworum. The sequence continues at coordinate 161,254 of JAJMGE010000010.1, read as the reverse complement.
GAGTTACCCGCAGAGAACGCGGAGGTGATGATCACCACGTTGATGATGCTGGGCAACGCCTTGATGCCCAAGTTCTGCATCGCCACCACGTAGGGCGACGACGCCGCGTTGGAGGCAGCAGAAGTTAACTTCAAGTAGTTGGGGTCGTTGTAGGCAATCAAAATCGACACCGACAACGCACCGCCGACATAGAAAAGCGCCAACCGGTACAACACCGTCTTGAATGCCGTGGGCATGGTTTTTCTCGGGTTGATGGCTTCACCCGCCACCATCGACATGTACTCGGGCCCCACTACGGTGAAGGCGGCCGAACCACGCAAGCAGCCCAAGAAGCCTTCGAACCGGCCCAAGGTCCCCGTGGACAAATACTCGGCAATAGGACCACCCGCTGCGTGCCAGTACCTGAAGCCAAACGCATCGTGCTGGGGGTTCCCGCCACACATGGCAATCAAGGTGAAGAACAACAACCCGATACACAAGATCAACTTGGCGATGGAGAGCCAGAACTCGCATTCTCCATAGAACCGCACGGCAAACAAGTTTATGCACCCGTAGATGAAGATCTGGATGCACAACGGGATGGCGGGAGAGTAGTCGTCCCTCCAGAAGTGGATCATCCCGTTCACCGCGGTGATCTCGAACGGGATGTACAAACTCTGCATGATCCAGAAGTTGACCGAAGCAGCACACTCAAACGCAGGATCCACCACCCGGCCCGCCATACTCAAAAAGGGCGAGCTCACAGGCAAGAACGACACCATTTCTCCAACAGCTGTGGTCAAGAGGAGGATGACCCCAGTCCACAACCCGTACGACAACAACAACCCCAAGGGTCCACCCCGGGTGAGACCTGTGGTTCCGATAGTGACAAAAAGCCCGGTCCCGATGGAACCACCGATAGCGATCAACTGTACATGTCTATTGTAGAGCTTTCGATGGACTACTTCAGGACGACTCACCGAGGACTTGGGCGATAGTGAATTCGAGGGCGACTCTTCGCCCTTGGAGTGGAACTTCAAAGGTTCCAACACTTTGGACATTTTTGCAGAATAGTGATAGTATGGGAAATATTAAGCCCTAAAAAAACTACGGAAAACCAGGTCTAAATAAGACATGATGGCGGCTCCCCCCATTCGAATCCGGCATATGACGTCAGAGTGTGCACCAGACTTTTGCCTCGAGGCTTCAAAGAACAATTTCGGGGTACCATCATTCCACGTCTTTGTGCACTCCTTGGCATGATTGCTAGGGATCATAACGACAACATATACCTTTGTTCTTTCGCTTACTTACCCTACTGCAGCAGCAGCTCGGATTTTCTAGCAGAGCACATTTTCCACATACACCCTCGGGGGATACGGTATAGTTGCCTACGAGATGTAAGTGGACTTCCCTTCGCAAAGCGGGTTCCACAGCGCACTTCCGTAGCTTAGAACTTCCTGTACGGCTGGTCCTCATAATCCTATTTTTGACAGGGCTTGAAACCATACATACAGGAAATGCACCAAGAACATGTTAATGTCGCGCTTAAACTCTCTTTAACCGGACATAAGATTCCTCAGATAGGGCGCGTTTTCCAGCGAAATGTCGCGTATGCCTAACGGTCGTCTGACCTGTTGACCACTTTAGCACCAGGCGCCAAACCATCATGTTCGGGTTGCATCGATATGTTCTTCTCCACGATCCGTGCCAACAAGAGCACTGGCAAGACAATAATGTCCGGGGCCCCTCTTGCATCTCGCAAGATCTGCATCACGCTCAGCCGAGAGAACATCGCGTTGTGTACTGGAGTTAAAAGCCCGTTGTTCCACCCTGTACAATCATACCACTGTAGCTCTTGAAGCTGAGAGCTTGTTTGCTTTCGTCGGATACACCCGGCTCCTAAATCTTGTTACGTTGCATAAGACTTCTCGGGAATCCTATTTGCGGTGCGGAATTCTCTTTAGTATTGACAAATGATTGGTATGATCTCGTCAAGAACTCTAGCGCTCATCGTTTTCTGGGTCAGATCCCCTTGGCCCAACTCCTCGTAAAGTCTGTCAGACGTTCAGACTTTGGTAGGCGCTGAGTCTCGCTGCGGTTAAGACAGGCGCGACATCGACTCGGATTTCTGCGTGCATGCCCGAAAATACGCACATATGAGCCCCGCCGTTTTCTTCTCTCCCACTGGTGACCCACCCTTTAGGGATGCCATCAGAGTAAGCTAAAATGCCTGCAAATCGTGGATAAAATCAGGTAAGGGGGTCGAGGTAGGGCAGGCTAATGTGCGCTCTCAAGAAAATTAAAATCAGGGCGGAGATCTCCTACAGTATTATCAGCGAACATTTGCATCTACAACATGTGATGTCTAGTGCTCTTGGCACGCCTTCCTAACTCATGAGTTGGAAAACTGGGAAACGGTGTAAATTTATGAAAATGAGCTTATTTTGTTAAATTTCATAAAATTTTAAATGCAGCTCACATCAATGCCGATGCAAAGAGCGGAGTACTGCATACAGCAAAAGATTTCAATACAGTCAATAAAGGCAGGAGTCAAAAAAGAAAGAGCTCCGCGACGGGGAATTGAACCCCGGTCTACCACGCGACAAGCGGTAATTCTAGCCACTAAACTATCACGGAAGTCGATATTGACTGGTTTTTGCGGAAAACAAATGAAGCGACCCCTGAAGCATTATTTCTGTCAAAAAACCCGGATTAGACAAATTTGAACGGTTCTAGAACATTGTAGACCGGTTAGCAGCTCTATTTCGCCTTATTTCCACCCATACACCTATTCGTGGCCCATTTTTCGGTTTCCAGCAGTATTTGTCACACGGCAAAAACTGGCAACCCGCACTACCCGATATATTCATGATTCATCCACGGTCTTCCATATCACCTAGACACTCGTTACGGAGATGGGTCCGTTGTTTCTCGGGCTCATTCAGCCTCCACAAGACGTTTAACGTGGCCATTGTGGGCGCCGGGCCTGCTGCATTTTACACCGCTCACCATTTATTGACCCGATCATCCTCAGACATGAACTTGAATATCGATTTCTTTGAACGTTTACCGGCTCCGTTCGGATTGAGCCGGTACGGTGTTGCTCCAGACCATCCGGAGGTCAAGAACTGTGAGGAATACTTGAATGATATCATGAAAAAGTATGGTGCTGGCTCTTCTGAACCACACAAGGTAAGGTTCTTCGGCAATGTCAATGTGGGGCGCGATATCACCTTGAGCCAATTGCAGACATCGTATCACTCATTGGTATTGGCCTATGGATGTACTTCGGCTGATAACCAACTAGATATCCCGGGTGCCGAGCTACCCGGAGTAATTTCTGCCCGCAAATTTGTCCATTGGTATAACGGACACCCTGATTTCTACGAAACACACCATAAGTTCACCCCACCACCATTAAACCAGATAGAAAATGTGTCAATTATCGGTAACGGGAACGTTGCATTGGACGTGGCTCGGATATTGTTAGCAGACCCCGCACACTGGTCCCCCACAGACATTTCCACAGAAGCATTGGAGGTCTTACAGACAAGCACGGTGAAGAATGTGCGGATCATTGCGCGGAGAGGTGTTTTGGAATCTGCTTTTTCCAACAAGGAGATTAGGGAATTGTTCGAACTTCCAAAACACGGGTCCAACATTCAATTCATATCTGTGGAGCCCCATTTGTTAGAAGAAATTGACAAAAAGAGCTTGGGAAGGGTAGACAAGAGAAAGGTAGCATTGATAGAAAAGTACTCGGTCCCGCTCGAAAAGAAGGAGTCAAAATTGTGGAGCTTGGAATATTTGAAGAGCCCCATCGAATTTAAAAAGCATTCTGAGAACAACGAGCTTTTAGAGTCAACTATCTTGCGCAAGAATGAACTTGTCAAAGACATGCTTACAGGGGAAACAAAGGTCGTTGCCACGAATGAGATTACAGAAGTGAAGAACGAACTAGTAATCACCTCCATTGGCTATAAGGGATCACCTCTTGAAGAGTTCGGCGAGTTAGGCATTCTGTTTGCGAGAAACAGACTATTGAACAAAGAAGGTCGTATTTTGAAGAACAGCAATGAACGCGATCATACTGCTGTATACAAGAAGGGATGGTATACCTCGGGATGGATCAAAAATGGACCCACGGGTGTCATTGCAACAACGATGATGGACTCGTTTGATACTGCTGATAAAGTTCTTGAGGACTTGGCCAACGATATCCATACAGAACCTTTAAAGGACGGTATAGACTTGACAAGTTTGCAATCAGCAGTTCAGTGGAAGAACTGGACGAAGTTGGCTGATTATGAGTTCACAAAAGGAGCTGAATTGGGTAAGACAAGGCTCAAAGTGATGAATAGAGAGGAAATGTTTGATAAAGAATTCAGCCAATGAAGCCACATTTCATTCTGTCTTTTTTGATTCAAAGATCTATTAGAATTGGATCGTCACCGCATTTGGCGATCAATCTGTATATATGCTATGTACCACACAGTGTGATTCCAATAAAGTAATGCGTATGCTCATACCTGCCAATCATACGCGACCAAATCTCTCTGTACTTGAAATTGGATAATGAAAACGAAATTGCATTAATATGTGCCAGGTCATGTCCGCTGAGAATAATATCTTCAGGACAATGTGGTAGCTCTTTTTTGGTAATGTGTATTTGAAATCCCTCAGTTTGAAACGAAGGTAATGGAGGGAGACTAGGAACAGGATCACCTTTATGAATTATTCTGATGAGGCCGGCCTTGAAGTCCTGATTTTCTTGAATTTCCTTTGAGACAGCCAGAGAGTTAAATATTTCATGTACAAATTGTACGAAATTGGTGTTACCTATTTTTGGCCCAGCGAAACTCACTACTAAAGGACTGTATCCCATCAACTGAAATTCGATTCCTACCAAGGTCGCTATGGCCGCACCCAAGGAATGACCAACGACGACCATATGGTAGTCCGGATATTCTTCGGCCAATTTAGCGACAGATTCTATAATTGGTTTGCAATGACGTTTAATGTAGCGGTAAAACCCATGGTGAACTTTGCATCCTTCGCATGGTTGCTTGTCACCTAAAACGGACAAAGTTATCGGGTGGTATGCAACAGGAACGAAGTCAAGATCACTGACAAAATCTCGTCTGGTGGATGTTCCTCTGAAAACAAGCAAAACTCGTTTTCGTTTGTGGTCAATTGCCGAAAATCCCGACCCTATTTCTCCCCATTCACTGGACAGAAATATTTGTACCAATTCAATATCTTTAAGCTCTGAATCTGTGAAAATATTTACAAGCTCCCCAGACTCAACGTCATCGATACAATATGCCAAAGAGGCAATCTTTGCGTACTCAACTAGCTTGCTGTAGTATCTAGGAATTGTTTTTGGTACCGAAATCGACAATACAATGCCACTGAACATTAAAGCGGCTATGCACAAAAGTACCCTCAATCGTGCAATCATGGAGACTTGTGCTATATTGTTCTGAATAAAGAACTTTCTGTATTTCTATTCTCAAACGGGCCTGGTGCTTTCCTGTTTGTGAACTTTAAAACAGTAATAACGCGAATCACAAACACCTCAGCTCGTTGTGCAAATTGTTGCATCGCACACTGCAAGAGTATAAGCCGCAGTTGTAGCACCTGGAGTAGGTAGAATTAGAACCGCATATGCAGCAGAGCCGCAATCTTGGTCGCAACACTCTGTGCACGGGTTTCCTGATTTTTGAATTTGGTGCTTGTTCGGAATCGTCAGTGATAAATTGGTAGTTTTGACCAAGAATGGTGTTAATGGAGATCAAGTTACGCTCTTCTTCGAAATACAGATTTAAATTTCTTCTTGCGGAAAGAATTCGCTTTGTGGTGGGCGTATTTCCAAGCCTGGCTAAATTGGTATTTTTGTCTGATTTAGAATGAATGCTGTTATAGGTAAAATTTTTTGGAAGTTCGAAGGTAGCCCCAGGTCCCTCTTTGCTGACATCGACCAATCTCTTGGAGACTAGCCTCTCAAGTTGAAGTTGCTGAGCTGATTTTAGTGGTCCAGTAGATGCCAGGGGGTCTGCCAGCTGAATCTGGGCACTCATCAATTGGTTCACATTGTAGTTGACTTTAGGTCTTCCTTTCTTATTGGTTTCGCCCAGCTCTTCCAAAGTTTGCCTTCCACTAGGTCTTGCCGTAAGATTGATGGAAGACGAGAAATATACCGTGGAAGACAGGTTATTATTCTTTGGGATCTCCTCAACAAGCATAATGAAATGTATTGGAAATAGAACAGCCAGGTGTAGTCAAAGAATTGTAGGCTCAGATGATATGATAGTCAAGGCTCAGTGGCGATGGATAACAACAAAGATAAAGCCGTATGTCTCTTAGTAAACGCGATTCGAGAAATTACCAGAGTGCGTTAGAATATGAAACGTGCAAAGTCACTGTAGCAGGGGCCGAAGTAAATGGGAGTGAGAACTGAACGCAAACGGGTAAGTCTTGATGTACCACCTGTGTTGGTGCTTATAGGCAAATATGGTCACATGACTTTTACCGGAAATCGAGTTCCGGACCCTTGGAGCCAGGAACCCAGATGCCCAGGGTATGGCAAGGACACAACAGAGAGAGGATATGAGAAACTTTGTCTTATTCAAAAACGAGCTCATTAATTGTGTCATGCCTTGGATTCCTGAAATGTTCTTTACGCAAGCCAAATCAGGTCTCAACGAGCTACAGAACAATTGGATATTCATTTGAAGAGTCACGAATAAGGCACTTCCGACGAAAAACACTACTACCGTCTAATAAAGTAATCGTCAAAATTCTAGAGCAAACGGTATCTCACGGTCTTGACCTACATCACTTCGCCCGCCACCAGCAGTCCATAATGCCATTTATTCTATATACATGAATGGTGCTATTTATCCAGATTGTTAGCACTCTCCCTGAGCTCCTCAGTGGTGAAGGGCTGATCCTCCCTAGCCTTGTCCAACATGGGCTTGATCTTTTGCTTTGCCAAAGCCACATCAACGCAGGTGATATATGTGTCCCAGAACTCGGTACATTCATTTTGCAAGGACTTCCCCTTCAAGAACTTTTCTGTATACCACTTGTTGAAGCAGTCATCATACTTGTTCTTGGCCTCAGTACACTCGGGGGCAAATGAGACTGACATGATGTTGCCCATTACAGAGATGATTAATTTTGTTCGCGATGATAAAACATGGAGAAATATCTGCAGGGCATCTACAAGAGAGCCAAGGAGGAGAAACAGGATTGAAAAATGGGGAGTGCTAGAGTCCCACGTGCTATTGAATGGGAGGGACTAGTCCTTTGGGCTACTCCGAGACCTTTCTGAGAAGAGCGTATACTTCTTTCCAATTCAGTAGTGAATTACATAATCAGACAACTTTCTTGACTTTGTAGCCTTGTACCGGAGCACATATGGAAGTTGGTGCTACGCTTGGGGAGAAACCAATGTCTCCCGGAAACAACGGGTGAAACTTCACCTTTGCAAACTCGATCCAAACCCCAATCATACCACCCAGTATCTGGCAAAGAGTTTTATATACAGTCCCCACATCTATAACCGCGTTTCAAAACAATCATCAACTCCACCATGAAAAGGTACTCCGTGGCTCCGACCTCCTCGAGGAGAAAGTCTACTATCAACTCCGTGTCAAATGAGGATACAGCCGCTGCTCGTGAAGAATTGGAAAAATTAGAGCAGGAAACAACGTTGGTGCTACAAGAAATAGACAAGAACATCTCGCGAGCCAATGCTGTGATCAATGATAGATTGATACCCATAATCAAGGACTACTCCATTGCAAGCAAAAGCGTGTGGTCTAACGCAGGATTCTGGAAATACTTTTTTGAACAGTCTGCCAACGTGGAATTGAACAGTTATGAAGACCCTATTTCATCTACTGATGTCAACACACTAGCCAACTCTAGAAGCAATATGTTATTCAATGTGGACGATGACGACGATGAGGAAGAAGAAGAAGAAGAGCAGAAAGGAGATGCCGAAGACCAGAACAAGATCGACGACCTACCACTGGACAAAGTCGCCACAGACGTGTTCAAGAAGCCTAGCCTCAGACCACCTGTGGACGAAGCAACTCCAACATGGTCTGTGGAACAAACAAAGAAGCAAATACAATCATCTACGCCCCAGATGCACAAGAGACCTTCCTTACTTCCTGGATATAGCAGGCAGCCCACCGCTTACGATTCCGACAGTATTGGTACCCAGCCTCCACCGTTATTGACAACTTCCATATCTAGCAGTGATAGTCACAAATCTCCGGCAAGAAATCATTCCCCAGTCAGAACGCAAACACTCAGACAATCGCTAGATGCATATCACAAGTTGTCCATGTCGCCGCGTAAAAGCACTCCGAACAGAAATGCACTTGTGGAAGATGCGAGGCGAAGATCCTCGTTGATCCAGAACTTAATCAACTCGTCTCCCACATTACCAGAACCGCCTATTCTCAGGTCAGAACTAGCGAATGTCAGCGAGCCATCGTCCCCAAATAAGGCATCGCAAAAGGATGCTGATGTGGAGAGATTTTCTCCAGTACTACTACCACCCGAATTGTCATCGCCTGCAAAAAGCATAATAGGGTCTTCCCACTCAAGAGAAAATACCATCCAGAGGTTTCCCACGACACCCAAGTTCTCCCAGAGATTGAGTGATAGCGGAAAGTTGAACATCATGAAAACACCCCTCGGGTTACTGATAAAATACGGAGACGAGGATAGTGACTTGCAACCCCCTGAACTACAGAACGTGGAACTTGAAGAGCCTCGAGGATCAGCGAAAAGAAGACAAAGTGGAAGAAACCAGGGATACTCAAAGAAGCCCAAACCTGCTGATACCGAAAACGTGTTCTTGGAGGGCAATTTACGCCGATCTCCACAAAATGCCTCGGCAGGGTCCTCGATTTACCACTCAGTGATGGACAAGCAAGAAAATACATCCAGAGATAACACGGGGAACCAATCACAGTCCAAATCGATTTCCCAAATCTTTGATGACATACTAAACAACAAGGGTACTAGCGGCTCTCCCAAAGAGGCACACCAATTGGTTGCAGCCAAGGGGACGGTTTCTACAGAAGCAAAAGACATATTCAGTGATGTTTCAGGCAGTCAACTCGAACATAGTCAATTGGACAATACCGAAAACTCCACCAGTGAGCTCGGATCCATGTTGAGGGAGCGGTTCAATAATCTTACCAATTTCGGCCGCAAAAGTTGAGTTGCAATTGTGACAACTCCGATATCAGCGAAACACTGACATCACAACAGCTGGAGTCAACTGTGTAACAGGGGTAGTTGCAGATACAATAGGCAGAAAGGTGATCACGGCCCTCATAGCTAGAGTTGTGACCAGCAAAACAATGGCGGAGCCAATAATATTGTTTCGGAGATTACCAGGACACTGATTGTAAATCTACGAATAGTAAGCTGCTTATGTCATGAATGTGGGCGGGTAGGTCAAATGCCTGCACACAACAACTGCTGACATTCCAAATTGCTGCGATTGGCTGGTTTTCGCGCAACGTGACGGATCATGAGAGCTGCAAAATAACCATGCGAGACTCTGGTGCACTATAAGTACAGACAGGTTTACCGCTCAAGTTTACATCAAAAGTATTCCTATTACTCACATCTTTACACATACAATCTACAAATAGTCATGGTCTGTTCTGCATCCGTCTGCGTCTGTGCCCAGAAGTCCACCTGCTCCTGTGGAAAGAAGCCCGCCTTGGAATGTGTTTGCTCCAAGGCTGCCACTGAGAACGCCATTCCCACCGAAGCCAACGCCTGTGCCTGCGGTAAGAGAAACAAGGGGAGCTGTACTTGTGGTGTCGACTCTGTCTGCGATGGTCACAGAGAGGGTGAAGTTGACTTCACCAACTACAAGTAATGTATATTAGAGATTACAACTATGGCGACAATCGGTTTGCAACTATCGCTTGCAACGTCTGCCATATCTACTATGGGTTTGCACAAATGCTGGGTTTTCTAAAAGATTAATATTATAATAAAGACAAAAGTTTCTCACTGTAGGAACATGAGCGGGTCTTCACTCGAGGTATCTATAGTCAAGGTCCGCTACCCCATTAGGTTGCCTTTCACGCCACCAATGATAGCAGGTCTCTAAGTTCATCCACTCGCGCGATTACATAAGCAGAATATCAACCTTCAATCAACGGCAACAAGACGGCCTCACTCAGCAAATATGGCACGTCTTTCCGGCTTACAGCGGGAGGTTCTCAAACTCTACCGTGCATGCATTCGGTCAATCAAGTCGAAACCGATTGAAAATAGAAAGCACTGGAGGACCTACGTGCGAGAAGAATTCTCCAAGAATAAGGCAGTCCCCAAGAAGCTGTTTAGTGTCATTGAGCACCTCATAAGGGTTGGTCACAAGCGTTATGAGCTATACCTGAGTCCCCAGATCAAAGACATCCACTGAATACTAAAATGATTCACTTGCATCACCCCCATATGGCATGATTTATCTCCACATTAAGACACGAAATAATCTCCTAGGACAGCAATAGGATCAATGTCATCTCAAGCGGTTAGCTTGCTTCCTACTGAATAGCCCCAGAAACTAAAATTGTAAATAATAATGATAATGAACATCCTACATCCGTGATAATCCTATTACCGTGTATAAATTACTATAAATAATGTACTCACATATTACCAAAAACATCTTCCCAGTGACCCAAGAGCAACTCAGTCACATCATTTCTATATCCCATATCGTTCATTTCTCTCTCTCCGGTCTTATCCCGAGCAATTGTAGGAGCAAACACCACAGATAAGTTCTTGATACCCATTCTGTTCACAGAGGAGTATGAGTTGACCAACGCCAAATGCTTGCATAAATAATATATTGTTTGCTTGTTGGCATTGGGGAGCCTGCTAATCACCTTAGTCTTCAACTCGCTGACCCTCTTATCGACCTTATTGGGAGGAGTTCCTGAACTAACCTTGATGAAATTATCATATAATTCATAGGGAATCAAAGGGTCTGGCAATTTTCTGAAGTACCGCTTTAATGCAGAGGTCACGGCATTAATATCTCCGCTCATACAATCCTCTAGTTTTTGCACGTTTTTGTCGTCGGTGGCACCTGAGATATTTGAAAACGCATTTTCTATGCTGACAATAGCAGAATTACCTCCAGATATTCTGTAGATTCCCTCCATATCCAAACCTCTCTTTTCAACCTCGGCAATACACTTAGTCACGATCATAGGAACATCCAGTTTTTCATACTCAGAACGACTTTGAATGGTCGACGTGAACAATGGAACAGGACAGCTATCTCCAGCAGAATCATTATTGGAGACCATAGAAACTGTGCCATTGAGTAAGTTGTCCAAGATATTGGACGATTTTGATTTGGTGAACTTTCCTTTCTTCTCCCCCTGAGAGTTCATGCCTAAATGGGTGGATGAATTTGCCACATTATTGGAACCCAAACCAGGAGAGCCATTGAGTGTATTTTGCTGAGGCAACTGAATAGCATTAGAAGAGTAGTTCTGACTAATTTTACCATTAACCGGTTGCGAAATTTGTGGTTGCTGTGGCTGCATCTGGGGGGTTTGTTGCAGCTGAGGTTGGGGGTATGAATTCCTGGGAGCTTGCTGCAGAGACGACCCTTGGCCCGTTTGAACCAAGTTCGCAGTATTAAATCCAATCTTGGGTCTTCTCCAAAACTTTAATCTAGTAGCCTTCTGAGCATCGTTAGAGGGTTCATCTGACGCTGCGACTTCTCCGTAAGGAACTCCGCCAACCAACGATGATGAGGAGTTCAGTAACTTGGAATTGGAAGCAATTTTATTGGTACCAAAATTGAGTGTGCTAGTGGAAGTGGAATCACTATAGAGGGTGCTGTTTTCGGCACTAACGGAATTACGGCTCAACTGCAATTGATGGTTTTCTTCAGACAACGCTTGATTAATGTCAAGAAGCTTTTTCTTGTTTTTCTCTAATTCTGCGATTTCCTTCAATATTTTGTCATATTTTGCAGTCTCTGATGCCAATCTGTTATTCATAGACTTCAATTGGTCATTCAACTTTATCTTATCATTCGTAAGTCTCTTCACATCACTAGAGATAGCCAGTCTCTGATTCAAGAGATTGTTCAATTCTGCGTGCAAAGATTTCATGTCCATCTGAGAGCTGTTATTTTGATCAAAACTTGTTAAAAATGGAGTATCAGAAGTAGACCTTTGATGGTCCTTTCCAAGCACCATCTTACCGTTAAGGCTTTGTAAAGCTGGGGAGCCGCCCAGGTTTAATGGCGGAGTAGTGAACGCAGAGCCATTGGTAATGGAACCTTCGGACACATGTCTAGAGTGTCCCTTCAAAGCAGGATCATCCTTGGGCTTGAAGAAGCTGAACTTTGTGCTAAGGCCTCCGGATCCACCAGAAATAGATCTTTTATGCTTCAAACTGGATAACTTAGGCGTCCTGATAAGGGTATTTTTTCTTGACAAAGAAGAACTTGCCAGCTCCTGGATGGAGACATTATCATCCTCAAGATTCGTAACCACCGGAGTGGCATTTCCAATGACCCTTTCCCTTGATCCAGGTGTAATTTGTGCAGTGAATGGAAGCTGTTGATCGCGGGGAGTGATGTTACCACCTTCGTCAATCCTGTGGCTTTTTTCAAATAAAGTTTTCGAAGTCCTCTTGTAATCCTTGGGTTCGTCATAGTCAAAGCCTTCCAAGCCCAAACCCCTGGGGGTCGCCTCTTCTGAACGGAAGCTTTTCTTGCTTGGGGTATTTGGTAATGGAAGCTTTGGAGGTGGCGAAGACATACCCGCACTCAAAAGGCCACTTGCATTAGATTTTTTAGGCGTTGCAACCATCGAGCTATCATCTTTAGAGAAGTCTTCAAGACTATCGGTAGATATGTTATCGTTCGTCTCAACAACTCTCGCTTGTCGGTTGGCTCTAGCGAACGGGGATGGGCACCCCGATCTTGATTTGGGTTCCTCCAACTGAGTGGAAAGGGTATTAGTTTTGATATCATTAGAAGACGATACTACCTGGGTAAGGTCAGGAGTCTCTAGGCCACGAGCAAGAGCAGGTGAGTTATTTTTGTACGACTTTTCTGGGGAGGAATTCATAATGTTTGAAGCATGGAACTCATTATCGTTAAATTGATTAGGCGACAAAATCAACAAGTTTTTACCTTTAAAGCGAGGGGTCTTCTCAGAAGAGGGAGTTATTTTGGATTGATCAGAAGTAGTACTCGTAGGTGTAATGTCAACAGCTGGCTGTAACTTTTTGGATTCATTCGATCCTGGTGTAAGAGAGCTGGGGTCAGGATAGAAGGGGAGACTTTCATTTTGTGACGATCTAGGTCTAGGGTCGTAGCCTATTTTAGGGGTAGCATAGTCTGAAGCAGCTATTGGTGATGTGTTAGATGTGACAGCAGTTATGGGCGGGAATTGCAGGCTAGGGGTTTGCGATGCAGAGGGAGGGGAAAGGGTCTTTCTTTGGAAGGTCGGGTACTCTTCCTTTGATTTCTGCGGTCTCAATGATCTATGAGCATGATTTCCTTCCTCGTCACCGTCACTATAATTGACCACTTCCTCGATAGAGAAGTCGTTTTCCGGACTAGCGAAAGTGGCTGCCACTGCAGTGGCTTGTACGCTTGTAGAATCACCTGAGATCTGCGAAGGGCTTATGGAGTTGAACGAGGACTCTGTTTTCGCTGACTGGAACGATTCTCTTGGGGCTATAGGAGGAGGGGCCATGGAGGGGCGACCCATAGACAGGGATGGCGCTTGTAGCGAGGCCGGAGGCGGAGGGAGCACCTTGTTCTTGGATGCTATGCTTGACTTGGACTGGTTCCCATTGGAAAACAAGCCGTTCGAATCACCGTCCTGGACATTGGACCCACTGTGGTTTGTAGAAAGGTAATGGAGGAGAATGCTGTCGCGAGACGAGTCATTGGGACCAAACTCGTTGGAGTTGAAGAGAGAAGGAGTCTCTGCCACTACATCAGAGACAGGGGTGTCGTTATCATTGATGGACGCGGCAGTGGTAGTGATGGATGTAGCGGGCTTATGTTCTGTGGTTGCAGCGGAGCCTGAAGTGGCTGTTTCTGGAGGAAGGAGTTCGAACTCGTGGTCCTTGTGGCGATCCTTTTCCACATCGACTTCCTTGCGTCTATCCTGTTCCTGTTGCTTAAGCATGGCCAAGTGCTTCTTTTTTGCGTCGTACTTCTTCTTCTTTGCCATGAGCTTTTCGTGGCACTCCATGCAGAAGAGCCCCTTGGAGGTTCTAGCGTAGCGCAAGTCCTCGATCTTGTTTTTGCAGGATCTGCACTTGAAGCAGTTGGAGCAGTAGGCTTGATCACCGGTCAAAATGGCCAAGTCATCGATTTTTTTGCCACACTGCTTGCAGTTGTAGGAGCAATCGGAGCAGATGAGGTTGCCGTTGCCCAACACGAGGAAGTTGGAGTTGCACCCTAAGGATTTATCGCATTTGGAGCAGTTGAAGCAGTGGATGTGCCAGCGGTCGTCGCCCAACTCGTAGGCGTGGCCCTCTAGGATGGGCAAGTTGCACTTCTTGCACGCCTGGAGGTCGTGCTGGGTGAGGCCGTGAGGAATAGCCACCGAGTGAGCCGAGTTGATGGACGACGAGTGGTGGTGCTGGGGGCGACCCTCGAGAGCCATGTCGGGAGTGGAGGAGACTTCGGTCATGGAGGTAGGGAGTGAGACACGCAGTGGCACCTAACGAAGGACGAAGGAGGGGCTTCACGGGGCAGCAGACACTGGTGGTGGTACAGGGGGGAAGTGGTACGGATGGTGGAGGTGGTGGTAGAGGATGGGATAAAATGGTGTCGCGTTCAAAGTCCCACAGGCACAATTAAGGGGACAAAAAAACCAGAGTGTGAGGGAGGGCCGAGATGGCGCAGGCCCGGCCTGGGGAAAATTACGGTTCACCGCGGGTCACGGTGCCAGCGAGCGTGCGTGCGAGCACGGCGGGCCACACCCACCGGGGCGGCGGTGTCAAGTGCTACACGGCGACGGGGTGTGGGGAGAAAGCTGGTAAGATGGTGCGGACCAATGAACAGCCGCTGTCAACCCAATGGGGAGCTGGCGCTACGGGAGTCTCTGGCGCCGGCATAGCCCTCGCAACATGGACATGGCTGGTGTTGCCGTGTCCAGCCGTTGTGTCACCGCCAGGCGGAGCGTGCGCGGCCCGGGTCACCGCAGTAAACCGTCCATTCCCAGCTGGGACGTGTAAGGGGGGAATGTCACCGGAGTTGGAACATGGCCATGTGATGTGAAACATCGGCGGGACACTGGGGGCACGGCGTAGCCCTGGGCGGCCCGCACACGGGGATTGAAACTCGAAGCGGCTTCGGTGGGGATCATTTACACGAGTGCACCCCGGAACGGCACCTGGTGGCACGGCGGCTTAACGACAGCTGCTCGCGGTGTGTGCAGGCAGCACCCCACGACAACGCCGAGATTGTCAGTCCGGGGCAGCCGAGGGGGCTTGGGAGCTTTGGGAGCTTTGAGAGCTTCGGGAGTAATGTCGGGCGGCTGTGACCCACGCCGCCATTCCCCACCACCACCGTGCTGCGCACGCCGTACCGTTAGACGGTGCATCAATGGCCGCCAATGTGTGGGCGGCGATTGTTTACGGGGCTGGGACGAATTTTTGCCTGATTGGCCCCCACGCAGGCGGGCGCCGTCGCTGTGGCGGCGATTTTTCTACGCATCCCTGCCAACGTGGATGTCTTGGAATATCTAGGCAGCTGTGCGTGGACAGCGTAAATGATCCGTGGCACATGCCCAGGGTTCGTTGCCGGAGCTGGTACGTGTGCAGCCGGGGTTGGATCATATGGCGCCGGTGCTGGATCAACGGCAAACAGATCCGGGGGTTTGCCCTGCACACACGCCGTGCCCCGCGCAGTACCCCGTCCGGCACAGTCTTCACTACGCGTCTCTCCTGAACCACCAACTACAAGGATCCTCAATGGCACCATTCGTGCTGGGCATCGCACTGCAGCGACAGGGTTCCATGCACAGACTACTAAGTGTTAGCCGCCTGCATTCGAAGTGCGGAGTGAGGAGTTGCAAGTGGGTGGTGGAAGGCGTAGGTCTTCGGGGTGTTAGTGAGTTGGTGTCCGGGCCACCCGGGCGTCTATTGTATGTACATATAGCTACAACTCCTCGGCCGTCAAATCCTGCTTGATCTTGAACGGCTTGCCTCGCCAGTCGATTCCGTGTCCCAACATCGCCGTCACCCAAATAGGCAACGCCAACACCTCTCTCATGATCCAGATCTGGAACCACAGCAAAAATGTACGCTCGCAGGGCGGACTGGTACCTAACCATTCGGGTGCGGCTTGCGCATCTTCGGTCTCGTGGGAAACTAAGGTATAGTACTGCGTATAGTCGGTGGCCATCCATACGGCCATATGCAAAAGAAAGAACCTCCAGCTGAACCACGCGTGCATCCAGAGTGTGGCCACGGCGTAGGTCCCAAAGAGTCCGCAGATGATCGACTCTGTGGTCGGCTCCACCAACGTCGCCATCAACACCATATACTTGCGCACCCGCAACCACCGCACCCGGCGAGTGATGTAGTCGTCAATGGAGTTGTCCACGCCACTGAGAGGCTGGATCACCACGTCTCCGGTGAGCCCTGTCTTGGCGTGCACGTTCTCCCAAAGCGCTATGCCGATCATGTTGTCCTCGCCAATGTAGCGGGCAAAGAACTTGATGGCGTGCCCCACTCCGGGGAGCGTCGAGTAGTACGCCGCGTCGCGCTTGACCTGGGGAGTGTTGAAAAACTGCGACGAGGTGTCGGGGCTGGCGATGGCCGCCACCGAGTGGTCCAAGTCGGACTTTCTGTATACGTTGGACTTGCCGTTCACACAGGGGGCAATGGCCAAGTTGTTCAACGACACGTAGAACTTGGAATGCGAGGTATGCAAGAACATCTCGTCCAACTGCGCGCCCCACTTCTTGAGGAACCTCTTCTTCATGAGCGTAGGACTTGGGCTGGGAGTGCTCCGTCTGGGGACAGCGGTGGCGCCCGCTGCTTTCGCCAGCGATGACGATGACGCCGACACCGACGACGCCCGCGAGTCCTCCGACTGTACCGGACTGAGCACGTACTCGGAGTCGCTGACTTCGTGGTGATCCGGACTGATGCTCAACGCCAACGGCACATGGTGGACCAACTTGACCTTGCGGGCACCCGGAGCGTCCGAGAGCTTGCGACCGTTGTTGTAGTTGCCGTTGAGCGCGTGCACCGAGTTCTGCAAGATGTTAGGGCTGGCCCACACGTTGGAGTCCATGATCCACAAGATGTCGTGTTTCGCCGAGGTGAACCCCTTCGCCAAGTTGTTGACCTTGGGGTTGGGCCCGTAGTGGTCGTCGCTGGCGTTCGCCACGGGATCAAACCCGGTGCTGACTAGAATCGAGGCGTCCACATGGGGATACTTGGCGATCAACGAGTGCAACAACGGCACCGACGTGTCGTGGGGGTTTTCCACGCAGAGAAGGATCTGGAGCTTTTCTGTAGGGTATTTCTGCTGGAACGACGACTCCAAACACGTCACCAACTCGGGATCGATGCCCTTGATGGGTCGTATGATGGTGACGCCTTCGGCGACGAGTGCTTCGCGATGGGGGCGGGTCTTGAACCGGGAACGGATCTCGAGGAATCCCGTGGTGGCCACGAACACGATGACCAAGTACCACGTCCCGAAGAAGAGCCCCGACACCAATCTCGCGTACGATAGCAGCTCCATGGCAGACACTGCGGATGCTTCGGAGAGTGATACACGCTGGGATCGCGCATTTAGAGAGATTCGGTCGCACCGACGTCAGCGCGCATGGGCTTCGTGGCAGCGCGACAATTCGCGACATAGGGTGCTCACGAGACATGCTGTGCTGATGGCTCGGAAACCGCCCTAAACTCCGGCGAGTCTCCACGGAATCGCCCGTATGGGGTACAAGACCCCTTTTGGAACGCCGAGGGCTCCCATCGTATTTTGAAATCACGTAATCGTAACCTCGTTGGGCGACTCGGCTCGTCGGAGTCAGCATTCGCCCCGCCGGAGTCGGGCTTCCCCGGTCGGAGTCTGCCGAGAGATAACGAAGCTGCCCCTGACCAAACACGATCTCAGGTATAGCTGAGGGCCCATGAGGATCTACATATAGCGCCGCCAACACTAGCTCGGCTTTCCACCTCCACCCCAACAAATACCGCGCCCGCTCGTAATGGGGACCCTATCCGAGCAGAGGTCCACCATGTGACCCGGTTCAAACCTCGGTACTTCCTTCGACCCGCGCTTGTGCGCACCCGCACCGCACCTACCCCAGATATGCTATATAAACACCCCGGATCCGAAATAATGACCCAACTTTTGAGTGAGTTCTCTTCCCCCAGATTATGTTCAAAACGTCGCAAAGACTCATCAATAGAATGCCCCATCTCAAGCAGAACTTGTCCTCTAGTGCTGTCAAGGGCGACTTGTACAAGTACCAGTCGCAGTTGCCAAAGTTGCCTGTTCCTTCGTTGGACGAAACTGCCGGAAGATATCTCAAGTCGGTACAGCCCTTCTTGACCCAGAAACAGTACTCCGAGACCGCCTCCAAGGTCAAGGCCTTTGTATCCGGCGGTGAGGGTGAAAAGTTGCAGTCCCGTCTCCAAGAATACGCCAAGGACAAGGACAACTGGTTGGCAACCTGGTGGGACGACTACGCCTACATGTCGTACCGTGACCCAGTGGTGCCCTTCGTGTCGTATTTCTTCTCCCACAAGGACATCAACAATGCCATCGGCAAGGACCAATTGGCCAAGGCCACCTTGATCGCCCACTACACCATCGAGTTCATGTTGCTGGTGCAAGACGAGACATTGGAGCCTGAAATCATCAAGGGCAACCCATACTGTATGAACGCATTCAAGTACATGTTCAACAACTCCAGAGTGCCAAAGGCGGGCTCGGACATCACCAAGATCTACGACGGTGAACAGAACCAGTTCTTTGTCGTCATCTACAAGAACAACTTTTACAAGGTTAACCACCACAAGAACGGCAAGCCCATCTCTAGAGCTGAGATTTACCAGAACCTTCAGGCTATCAAGAACAGTAGCATCCCAAGAGGTGAAGGAATCGGTGCTTTGACCTCGCTCAACAGAGACGAGTTTGTCAGTGCCTACGACAACTTGGTGGCCACTCCCATCAACGCCCAGTCGTTTGAAACCATCTTCGCCTCTTCGTTTATCATCTGCTTGGACGAAAACACTCCTATCACTATCGAAGAAAAGTCTGCCAACAGCTGGCACGGAGACGGCCAGAACCGTTACTTTGACAAGCCATTGGAATTTTTCATTTCCGAAAACGGTAACTCCGGTTTCTTGGGCGAACACTCCAGAATGGACGCCACACCAACCGTGCAATTGAACAACCATGTTATGAGCAAGATCTTCCTGCATGACGCCAAGTCCTTCTTCAGCGAGTTGTCTTCTACCAACTTCGACTTTGCTGCTCCCAAGCCCGAACTTTTGCCCTTTGACCTCAACCCCGTTGCCAGACAAAATATCCAAACTGCTATTGCCAAGTTTCAAGCTACCATTGCGACTCATGACGAGGAACTCTTCCAACATTACGGTTACGGTAAGAATTTAATCAAGAAGTTCAAGGTCTCTCCTGATGCCTACGTCCAGTTGTTGATGCAGTTGGCATACTTTAAATTGACTGGTAAAATCAGACCTACCTATGAAAGTGCTGCAACCAGAAAGTTTTTGAAGGGTAGAACCGAAACTGGAAGAACCGTGTCTCCAGAATCCAAAAAGTTCGTTGAGACCTGGACCAATTTTGATGCCACCGTCGAAGAAAAAGTTGCAACCTTCCAGGATGCAGCCAAGCAACACGTTAAGTACTTGAGCGAAGCAGCAGATGGCAAAGGCGTTGATCGTCATTTGTTCGGTTTGAAGCAAATGCTCCGTGAGGGTGAAAAGGTTCCTGATATTTTCCAAGACCCTATTTTCAGCTACTCTCAAACTTGGTACATCTCTTCGTCTCAGGTTCCATCCGAATACTTCCAGTCTTGGGGTTGGTCTCAAGTTATTGACCAAGGTTTTGGTTTGGCCTACTTGATCAACAAGGATTGGCTCCATGTTCATATCGCTTCCAAGAGAGGTAATGGTTTGAGCTCCGCTCACTTGAAGGCCCACTTGATCGAATCTGCCAACGAGATGAAGGACATCTTGTCGAAGGGTTTGTTAGAACCTCAAGCCAAGTTATAAGTTGTTAGTATGTTGTGAATAGATTACCTTTTCAGGTTACTTCGTTGCTCAGTGTGAAGCTGGCTGAATCTAATGTTCTACAAAAATTATTTATTACTTTGCTTATTTAACATATTGCAAAAAATGGTAAGGCTTAGTGAATACCTATTCGGAGCCATGAACATGTCTATCGTAGATTTCTATATCTACTTGAAAAAAATGCTGAAGTAGTCCTTTAAAGTGAATCTTCCAAACCAACAACCTCTCCCATTAAGCTCAAATATTCTTGAATAAATGAGTTAAACACCCACCAATTCCCAAAGCTATTCTGATTTCCATCGGACTCGCTTTCACCTGAACCACTCTGTGTGTGTCCCAGTAATTGAAGTTGTTGCTGTTTTAAGAAGATGAATTTCAAAATGTCATTGAGAATAAAATTAATAAAGTTATTGTAAATAAGGATTGGATACTTCTCTTTGAAATGACTTGATAATAATCTCTTGTCAATTAATCTGATCAAGGAATATAATTTGTTAAATTCCTTTGTAGATAATAATGAGTCTGATACTGGAGAAAGCTCTTCATTGTCTGAACCCTCAATCACGTTGGAAGCTGCTGACGATGACGACGAACTTCTTGTATGATCGCTCTCTCTCAAGAAAGCCAACAAGTCCTTTTTGAAAAACTCATCAATTATGTTAATCTCCTCGTTGATGAAGTTCATGGAAATTGATGATTTCAACTCATCGCTAACAAGAGGATCAAAGTTATAACCGATCAAGGTATAAATCAAATCATTTGATAGAATGTCATTCTTAAAGCTAAAGTTTAGATCATTTGGCGAAGTGGAGGTGAGATTTGAATTCAAATTGAGGAAGAAATCCTCATCATGACTTTCCTCCAATTTTACTGAGGGAACTTCGGGTCCTGAAGTACCTTCCATTCCACTTGTTTCTCCTGGTTGCAAGTATGATGTCTGGTTCACCTTCAAGAAGTTTTCAATATCCACCGACATGATTGATTTGCTATCGTCCTTAATTATCAATTTAATGAAAGTAATCAAAAGGTCATTCAAATTAATCAATTTCTTCAAAAGGATTAAAAATATGGTGGAGTTGTTGACACCAAACTTTTTCGAACCCACTTTGGTAAGTTCATTGTTGAAGTTGTTAATCAAATGAAGGAGATTGAGTCTCAAGTTTTTCAAAAACTTAATATTCGCCAATGATTTAACGAGCAATAAGTAAGGAAGTATCTCGATGATAATGATCAAGTACAAGTTTAAGTCTACCCTCTCTCGGTCAGAGGATTCTAGAGGATGAATGAGTAACTCCATTAGATTGGTCAACAAACTGGAATTGCTCATTAAGTTTTCATTGGTCAAGAACACCTTATGGATAACTACCCTTGATATTTGAGGATAATTGGAGTAAATTCTGATTCTCGCATCATTGAACCAATTTTCCTCGTCATTAAGTATTGTGAAATGATCATCTGATGGATATTTCAAGAATGGTTTAATGAATGACAAGTTGGGTGTAGAAATAGGATCTGAGACATTAGTACGTAATGGATCTGGAGCGACCTTCGGGGGTAGAGGAAATGCACCAACAACATTCCCGTGCGCC
Source organism: Suhomyces choctaworum (assembly GCA_030568475.1). NCBI lineage: Eukaryota > Fungi > Ascomycota > Pichiomycetes > Serinales > Debaryomycetaceae > Suhomyces > Suhomyces choctaworum. The sequence continues at coordinate 139,355 of JAJMGE010000010.1, read as the reverse complement.
TGATCAGTTTTAATTTTACTTTTGCTCGAGCTTTTCTTGTGACCCCTTTTGGGTGTAGAACTGGATAGTTTCACCTTTCTTTCACCGTTGAATATGTCATTTAGGTCAATCAATTCGTACTTGTCAGACAACTCTTTGATTTCGTCATCAATAATGTTATCATTCCAAACCACTCCAAGATAATTATATTTTGATTCACCACGACTTCCCAATCTCTTGATGAGAAGATTCGGGTAAACCAATTTAATTAGCTTTCCAAGTTTAGATTGACCTAATATCAACTTTTGTTGTTCGTTAGTTGTATTTGATGATGAAGGATACTTCATGATCAACTTTTGGCAAAGGATATAATATGTCTTGTAAATTGAAAGTCTAGGAATGGTGTAATTTTGAGGCTCTTTATTCGCAGAAGAGGGGATCTGTATCAAAATGTCAAATAGAATTTTGATTGCTAAGAATGTCCGTAAGAGTTCGTGATAGTTTATATTTGTCAATCTGTTTTCCTTGCCATCTAAGTTGGGAAAATATTGGGATAAAAGTTCAGGGCTTTTAAAAACATTCAAGAGCTGATTGACAGTAGTCATAGACTGGTTGTTATCGGCTTCAAGGAATGTTTTGTCTATCTTTGCATTGTTGTCCATCAGTAGAAGTGAAGTCAACCTATCGTGATTGTATAGCATGTTGTAAAAGTCATCAAGGGGTATGGGAAGGTTCAACTTGTATAAAATTGATAATAGGTAATTATTTATGTTTGAGCCGTCCACTGATATTAAATTGATCAATAAATCGCTATTGCTGTTTTCTTCGATGGGCTCTGGCTGCTGATGCTGCTGTTGTATATGCTGTAAAGATTGGTGCTGATTCTGGTGCTGTTCTTTTTTGGAATCGTCAATATTAAATAAATTAAAATGTGAAGATATAGAGAGGTTATTCTTTTGATGTTTAAGAGATGCTGGTACTTGTTGCTGCCTTTGAGGATTAATGGACAAAGTGGAATGCTCAGGTATTTTTGGGAACGCGAAGGAGCCTGGTTGTATCCCCGGGGACTCGAAACTGGGGGCGAACCCGGGGTTACCTGGTATTAATGGAGGGTGAGGAGGATATGCAAAATTGGACGAAGATGACGACATCAGGGTGGATCCGTGGAAGCTTTGCAGGTAGGCTGGGTTGGGATCCATATGACTGTACATGGGCTGGACCTGGGATTGGAAATGGAAGAATGACGGGGCCTGTGAGGATGAGGATGCAGAGGGGACTTGCGGAAGCACGCCCGAGGCCATGGCCAAAGAAGAATTGGAAACCACCTCTTCGTGGGAGGCGGACCGTTTCAACGGAGAGTTGTGGAGTGAGTGGCTGGTGGTGGTGGCGTCATCATGGTCGTCGTTAGGTTCATTAGGGTGGGGGTGAGCGTCCTTTGGTGGGTTCTGCGGGAAGCTGTAGTTGAGTGTGTAAGGGTCGGATTCGTAGACGGAGGACGACTGGGACGGCACCACCGGTGCCGAAGCATTGGGGACCTGCGGCAGCTGGGGGAGCGGGTTCAGCAGGTCCAGCGGGAAATAGTAGCCCACGCTCAGCAACGAGGATTTCTGCCGCTTATGCGCTTGGTAGTGAGGAGGTCGATTGGACATAATTTGGCGGAGACGGCAGGGGGAATCATGAAGGGAGGGCGATGGGACGAGTCAGCAAGAGCCAGTAATGCTTCGTCAGGGCGTACGCTGAAGGAGTTGGGCGAGACGGGACAAGAGACCAGGAAATGTGGTGAGGCGCCAAACCTAAATAGACCAAAGCCCAAACACAAACCACAGCGAGATCGGTGGAGCGGTGGGAAAAGACGCGACGGGAGGGACGACGGGTTGGAGCAGCGGCGTGGGGACTGGTTGGTGAACGGAGGGAGCAGTATGGAAGCCTTGAGGGAGGCCTGGGTATGACGATGCAAAACAAACAAACGCAAACGTTCTCGTGCCGTGGCCGTGGAGAGCCCCGTGAATCGTGACTGGGTTGTCAGGCAGAGCCAGGGGAACAAAAGGAGGGGAGTGACACAAGCCAGGGGCAAGGCTATGGCTAAATCGCACTAAAGAAAGGAACCAGGTTGATACGAAACAAACAGTGCTGCCGCCCACCTGCTTACAGATATCGGCTGTTATTTAAAGCAAACGGTCCGTAGCTACATGCGGATAATATGTAACAAAAGCCAAGGTCATTATTGCCGGATTGAGGACGGCACATTACCGAGTCCCGCTACGGTTTCCCTGCCGCCATTATATGGAGCCACCAGATCCGCGCTGCGCACACTCAGCCGGGCGCATGTTTACCTTGTGCTCGTCAATTAGACGAGAAGCACAATGCAAGAACGGAGCACTCGCCCTCGGCGCGGAGCCTGCCCAGCGGGGACGCAAGCCACGCCGTGCTTGTCGTGGCGAGCGCCGCCTCAGTGCTGTGATCCGGGCCGGTCGTGATCTGCCCACTGACTCCCGGGCATTGCTTACCAATTCAGCAGACGGTGCCGATCCCGATCCATGATTTCTGGTGATCTCACATTTTGTGCACAATAACTGCAACAATACGCTTAGCTAATCACACAATCGGGCTGCGTAATGTCGCGCGCGACATGCAGAGGCATGGCGGAGGATATGCGCCCTTCTGGAAGGGCTGTCTTCGTTAAAGGTGGTGCATGTCGGGGGAAAACAGTGGCACGGTGCCGGCGGGAATACGCGACTTGGTCGGTGTGTGTCGTGTTTTCGGGGCTGCCTGTCGCGTCGCGGTTATGGCCGTGGAAGCTGCGTCGGCCTGCCAGGGCTGATTGGCGGGGCCACGGTCGCCACACGCATCGGGCGATATTTGTTCTGTTTTGGGAACAGTGCTTTGCGTCTTGGGACCCTCGGTGCTTCGAGTGGGAATGTCTCGCACCCATTGGGCGGATTCGCGCTGGGGCACCGGCACAACCTACAGCTGCGTCTGCACTTCCCGCAGAAGGTTTAGTCTGTGGCGGTCGGTGAAGATCTTGCATGGCACTGTTCCGTGCCTCCAGATCCCACTGGAGGAGTGAAGGGAGGGGTCGACCGATCCAAAGCGAGCTTTTGATGCCGTTTCTTCTTATGCTGCCCCGTTTTCTTGGCTATGCAGCCTTCGGAGTCGCTTACACTCCTTTTCTTCTTCCACTTACACTTTACTGTCCTTCCCATATACAGTATCAAGGTGCACCAGACCAAATCGATCCCTAGATACGCCCCCCTCACGTCCCGAGTGACTTTGTATGGTGCAGTCCCTTGCGAGTCACACATTCCTCATGTGTCACATCCCTTATTTGTTGCTTCGGGCCTGCGAACATTCCTTCTTCGATCCTTATCTTCCTTGTTTCCCGATTCGGCAATTGCTGCTGCAATTGCCCAGTGCGGCTCTCTATAGTTAAGAGGAACTATGCCCAGACCATGCTTCTACACACTCTCTTAACCTTTTATGCTTATAGATGGGCTCTGTTTGATAAAAAGCTGCTATCTTGCACGTTCAGTCCTCTATAGTGTCCGGTATGAAACCGATACTATATAACTTCATATATTTAGCAAATTATGACAGAACTCACACCAAATCTCCGATAAAACAATTCCTTCATATAATATATTGTTCGTTTTCACATCCGTCCTCGGATGACCTTACTACTACTTTTTTTAAGGCTGAATCTCGACGTTCCAAGCTAATTCCAAGCAGTTTTCGACCCACAAAACAACTTTAAACTTTCCAGCCTTAATATTCTCATAAGTGGTCTCAATAGTGAACAATTATTCTCAGAATACCGCATTAGGTCCCTCACCTGTTCATCGTAACCAAGCTTACAGTATCCTGTATATAACACACTCACGTGTGGCCCATCGTGGATTCTTTTTTTACGACTCAAGATAAGAGCACCAGTATCCATGCCTTCCTCTCCAAACTCAATCAAGCTTATATCGGGAAACTCACACCCTAAGCTCACCACCCAAATATCTAACAAGCTTGGTATTCCTATTGCCAAATTGGGTGCGTTCCAGTATACCAACAAGGAGACCGCAGTGGCAGTTGGCGAATCAGTCAGAGATGAAGACGTCTACATTATCCAGACAGGATGTGGCGAGACCAGCATCAACGATTTCCTCATGGAACTCCTCATAACCATCAATGCCTGTAAAATAGCCAGCGCGAGACGGATTACCGCCGTCATTCCCAACTTCCCTTACGCTAGACAAGATAAGAAGGATAAGTCCCGAGCTCCCATCACCGCCAAGTTGATCGCTAACCTCCTCCAGACAGCAGGTTGCAACCACGTCATAACATTAGATTTGCACGCTTCACAGATTCAGGGGTTCTTCAGGGTGCCTGTTGATAACCTCTATGCTGAACCCACCGTGTTACGCTACATCAAAGAACATTACTCGTTTGAGGATGTCATCATCGTGTCGCCAGATGCGGGGGGTGCTAAGAGAGTAGCCTCCATTGCAGACAAGCTCGACGTCAATTTTGCATTGATCCACAAGGAAAGACAAAAGGCCAACGAGGTGTCTCGTATGGTATTGGTCGGAGACGTGGCAGACAAAGTCTGTATTTTGATAGACGACATGGCTGACACAAGTGGTACCTTGGTCAAGGCTCTGGATGTGTTGCTAGACAATGGTGCGAAGAAGGTGGTGGCTATCGTCACCCATGGGATCTTCTCTTCCAACGCTATCGAAAAGATCAATAATTCCAGGTTGGATAAAATAATCTGTACCAATTCTTTGCCGACAGAAGATAAGCTTGAAAGATGCCCCAAGCTCGAGATCCTCGACATTAGTGCCACCCTCGCAGAGGCCATTAGAAGATTACATAATGGTGAAAGTGTGAGTTATTTGTTCAATAACGTTCCTGAGTGAATATTCTTACTATTCAATATATAATGCCCTAATTACGTCATCACTTTCCTTAAGAGCCCCGAGGTCACGCCTCTTCTGTTGCCTCTACCATGTACCAGACAACTCCCACGCTTAATTTGAACGGATTTGAGGTCTCGCTCTCAAAATTCTCACTTGTTACTTTGTTCTCAACTATCTTGTTCACTCTTGCTACCATCCAGTCCTTTTCCATTGTTCGGTTCTCGTCCCACTTCAAGAAAAAATGAGGGAAACCAATGTTGAATGCTGCCCACGGTTGTATAGATTCATCCTGATCTTGTTCCTCTTTTTCGATTCTTGTTGGCAAAAACAATACCAAATCGTTCACAGAGAAATTGTTCATTGATATCTTGGAACGAAGGCTGGAAAGTAATTTCTGTATTTCGGCTTCCTTTGCCTTATTTTCTTTCGTTTGCTTCTTTGCAAATCCTTCGACGTCTCTAAATCTCTTAGACACAGCATTAAGGAAAAACCTAGAGGTATTGCTGTCTTCCTGCATTTGAACGTTGTCCTTGAAAGCTATTACCTCAAGATATTCGTCCAATTTAGAAGGTTCGCCTTTGAATAACTCACTAAAAATATCCAATAATCGAGTACTGCCTTCGTTGAGCTCTTCGTTGGGCACTTCATGATATGTGCCCTCTGAGGATGCAGATTTTGGAACTTCCTGAATTTCTGAGAAGTCCATGGAGTCGACCTCTCCTAACTTTTCAGTCCAGTTTTTACTCTCCTCAATTTCGCTTATGACTTTTGAACTAGGTCTTTCAGAATCCAATAGGCGCGCATCTGACTCTTCACCTGACTTCTTAGATCTCAATCCTTTGACTCTAGTAATCTTAAATTCGCCATTTTCTTTCACTAAAAGTAAACCCATTGATTCAAGGATGTAACAACATTCTAGGAAGTAACCGAAATTCATTTCCACTAGTTTGCTGATATCCTTGAATAGAGCACTAATTGCAGTAGCAAGATTGTTGATTTGAGATTGTTTAGTTTGCATGAGTTCCATCAAATTCTCATAATCTTCTGATTTTTCTTCCAATTTGATATGCACATTTTCTAACTCTTTTTCAAAGTTGTTTCTTTGTTGAGCAAACTCTGTTTCCTTTGAGGACATATTTGACATTAGATCGCCGTTCATATCACGGGAATCTTTGATGTCAGTTCTCAATTGGCTTAATTGTTTATTGAGCTCACTGATTTCGTACGAAGAATTTGTATTAAGCTCGGTGAACTTCGCAATATGCGCCTGTAGATCCATGATCTTCAAATCCTTTGAATCGACCTTCTTTTGTAGATCATCCAAAATCTTAACATCCCCTTTGCTTTCCTGCTTGAAATTTGAGAGTTCGTCATCCTTCTTTTGCAATTTATCTTCGTATTTTCTTGATATGATCTCTTGGCTCTTTTCTAGCAGACTTATTTGCTCTGTCAACTTTCTTATGGTCTCTTCCTGAGATACATTTTGTATTTTGAGTTTCTCGTGTTCCTTCTGCAAAGCGTCGTACAGTTCTTCTGCTGAATTTCTTTGCTTTTGAATAGTTTGTACCTCTGAAGTGATTTTCTCGTTAGCATCCAACAATTTACGGTGCTGATCTTGCAATTCGCTATTTTTTGCAACTAATGATTGATAAGCGAGTTCCTTTTTCTGGTTCTCTTGCGAAAGTTGTTGGATTTGCTGGAATAAGTTGTTGGTCTTTTCTTCGTAAGACTTGATATCCTTCTCAAGCTCAGCATTTTCTTTGCGTAGTCTTATATTATCCAAATGTTTGTCTATTCCCGAAGTATCTAAGACTTTAGACTGCCCTGGAGATACGGTAGAGGTTTTCTCAATGGTTGTATTCCTCCGATTTAATAGCAGAGTTGGATTAGATTTAGGTGGTGTGGTTATTGCGGTCTTTTTTGGGTCTAAAATCAAACTATTTCTCGTGTTGTTAATTGCTTCGTTATTCCTTGTCACTGGCCAGTTCGTTAGATTTTTATACTGTTGTTGGTGTAAGAGGTTTTCTAGTTTCTTGATTCGAAGCTTCAAATCCTTCACCAATCCTAAATCTAAATCCGCTTCATCTGATTCCCCTTTTTGAATGATTCTCAGCTTTTCTTCATTTGAAATTGATGTATAAGCACTCAATGAGCTGATTACCGCCGTTACTTTCTTCATGTTATTTGTACTTTTCACGAGGTCCTTAAAGTTTTTGTTAAGTAGCTCCGAAAAGTTCTTTGGTGCCAATGAATTTTCCAAAACACTGAGGTAGCTTTCGATATCAGATCTTTCCACCTCAATATCATAAAGGACGCTGAAGTTATCATGGCGATTCCCCACCAAGGTAACATCAATGCTGGGTATTGATGAGACTATTGGTTCATCCTTTAACAAATTGATGTAGTTTCCAATTTTCTTTAACCAAATCTTTCGAAATAATTTTTCATGCTCGATTATTGTAGATAGTTGTTCTGAAACATTACTTACAATCCCCTTTGAGTAGAAATCATACCATTCAAATTGCCTTCTTTTTTCAATCAACATAAATCCAAACAACAAAGGAAGGTCAATTGTCAATGATAAGTAATCCTCAACTTCCTTAACACGGTTAATAGCTTTGAAGGAAATTACCTCAGTGGATTCTGTAGGAGTTGTTAGCTCCTTGAGATCGTTTTTGATATTAACCATTCTCATCTGCAAGTTTGCTATCCTATTGAAAATTCTTAAACTATCTTGAGAAAGCTTTTTGCGAAACCTTTGTAACGCTGAAAAGTAGTCTGAGAGGCTTGAGGCGCTCTTTAATAACTCTTGCGCATATTCTCCCGTATGCAACTTATGAACTTGTCTCAAGTTATCGGTCAAAGAAAGTTCTTCAAAATCTTTCTCAATTTCATGTGAGATCCTCTGTATATTTTCAATATGCTGCTTTGAATTCACATTTTTGAAAGCACTCACTGATTCATTCCTAGAGTTCTCTATGCTCTTATCGATTCCGATTTTATCATCATTCACCGAATTTATAGTGCTGCTCATGGAGTTAAACTTTAATATGATCTTAGGAATATTTTCCTCAACGTAGGATGAGTATTCCTCAAGTCTGCGTTCATCTAGCAAAGAATGGATCTCGAAGGTATGTCCCTTGATCTTGAAGTGAGGAAACTTTTTTAGTTTTTCGTAATGCTCGTGCCAGCTCTTATGCAAGGACTTGTAGTTAATCAATTTGATGTGGTTCAAATAGGTATTAAAACTCTTCTCGATATCATTGGTAAAGTTGGTACCAAATTGAAAGATCAAGTTCAATGCCTTGAACATGACGTTAATTCTCTTCGTAAGTTTCGTGCATTCTTCTTCCACATTGAGTGCCTCTTTGAAAATGCCTTTAGACCAATCATGAATCAGCCTTATGTTAGATGACATTTTTTTGGCTGTGGCGCCGGAATCCACATCCTCTAGGGAAGGCAACTTGGGATTCCGAACATAGTACTCTCCCCTGTCTTCATAAAATTTCTCGTCTAGGTCGCTTGAGAAAAGCCGCTTATCATAAACGAACACATCGGTCAACTCATTTATCAAATTGTAGTTCAATTTGATGCCAAATGTAGTAAGTAGGAATAAATTATCCGTGTTATCAAGACCGAATGACTGTTGCAACAAATGCTTAAATTCATTGAGAGTATGGTATCGTACTGGCTTAGGGATTCGAATGGTTTCTCCATTGTGGGCATTGTAGATTGCCAAGTAGCTCACATCCATTGGTGGCAACTCATGAACTGTGGGGAAGCGGAGTTGCCGGGATTGGGTCTAGGATGAATGGTAATGGTGAAGCCAGAAAGTTTGGGGGCCCTGATAGTACTGTGTCTCTCCGGGTAGTTTGAGGAGCAAGGTTAAAGGAGTAAATTCCGAATAGGGAAGAGTCCGTTGCTTAGATTTCTACGCAGTCAAGCTACTCCTTATGTACTGCACACAGTCCTATCAATTGTGATCTTCTGACAGGAGAAACGGGGATGCATAACGAGTAGCAGATTAGTTTTGGGATAATGGCTCAGGCACTTGGTATGCTCTTTGGGGGATCTAATCGTCCAAACTTACCGTATCTCCCGAAAACAATTGATTATAGAGGTCTTGGTCATCTATATGCAGGTATCCCACAGCTACCGGTCACACTACGTTGTAGAGGCAACCCCATGGCAGAAATTGGGTTCCTTTCTCTCCAGGGTGTCTCTTGTCAACAACTCAAAGTAAGTAACCCCTACAGCCTTTGGTTTAGCGATGTTGCACCATATATTGTAATTCCCGTATCGGTGATTTCCCACCGGCATTATGTGCAGTCCGAGAGTTCCTCAGCCATCACAACTTGCATACCAGCGAGGCTACCCCGAAAATCATCACCAACTCCATCATGTTGGATAACCACTCGTTAGAAGTGATATCAAAGTTTAAGCAGGCTGTTCTATCTAAGGCGATTGGCAGCAGTACTCCTGAGATTGAGCAGCCCAACCGGGGTTCCAAACTAGCCATACCCACTTCGTCAATAGACGCCCTTCAGACTAAGGTGGCAGAATATGACGGAGTCAACCATTTGATATTGACCAACGAGAGTATCGAGAAAAGCAACTATCGTAATAAGCGCAAGTGGCGCGACTTCTATGGAGAAGCAGAGGAGTCGGACGAAGAGGAAGAAGACGAGGAGTCGGACTCAGATTCCGAAGACGAGCACCCACTCAAGAAAATGAAGATTATTGACGTGTTGGCCCCCTTGAACCATCCGCTGGAGATAGTATCGCATCCTGCTATCCTGAGGACATACAAGCTGCCCATTCTCAACAAAATAGCCAGTGAATTCATCGAGGTGATAGAAATTGAACAGAAGAACCTCAACTCTCTCAACAAGTTGTTCCAGGTTTTGAATGGAGAGGACTGGTTCTATCTTTTGGAGGAAAATCTCGGTCTCCAGAAGTACGATCACGGCTTGGATGAGGAACGTTCTGTTGCCAACGGTAACGCTAAGATCGATAGCCAAGTGAAGGTGGAAGAGAACAGCGACGTGACAGACCCTTTCTTTGCGCTTCCAGCGGCATTAAAGCGGTATGAGGATCACCAGGTCCAGCGTGAGCCCAATGATGAGCTTTCCACCTTGCAAGAAGAACTTATAAATTACTTGCAAGTCAGCATACAAAGACAGCACGAGTATATCAAGAACTTGACACAGCTCAGAAATGGAATAGTACGGGCAGACCGGTTGAAAAAGGATCTTTACAAGTGGGCCAAGGAGATGCACGATCGCAAGAGCAGTTAGCAGGTCCTACCAGTTTCGATCACCTTCTTCACCTTATTGTATTACTAGTTATAGAGTTACTTAAATACATCTATTCGATTGAGCAAGAACTTTGGAGTGCTCGGTACATCCCGCATAGGTAGCTGTCAAAGCTCGTGCATGCTGCTCTGCTGCAGGCACCATCTCTGTTGTCATACCATGATATTAATACATTTACTCGTCTTCGTCGAACTTTGGAGCCAAGTAGAATCTCAAGTAGCCACCCACATCCAACTTGTACTCGAACAAAGCAGGAGTCTTATCGGCCAACTTGATGGTGATAGTACCAGACAAACCGGTGGCCTTGACGATGTCATTCAAGTACTTCAAACCGAAGGTCAAGTCCACGGGGTTGTCCAACTGGACGGTGATGCTTTCTTCCGGTCTGTCCATGTCGGTGTAAGGCTTCAACACAATGGATCCTGACCCAGACTCACCGTCAGAGGAGAACTTGACGGAGTCTTTGGTGACAATGATGTTGAGGGATTCACTCAAGTTTTTCAAGTCACGAACAATCTTGGCGAACTCGGAGGAGGACATTGTTATGACGGTGTCGTACTCCATATCATCGATCTTCAAGAACTCGGAGTCGATGTTCATCAACTTCAATGAGTACTCACTGACTCTTTCCTTCTTCTTGTCTTCAAAGATGGTCATCACGCTGTCGGGAGAGTCTTCCGCCAACAAGGTCAAGTAGTCCTCGTTGTTGGCGGTTTTTATGATTTTAGAAAAGCTCTCCAAGTCGATACCCAACGTCACGTCTCTGTCACATCTGTAGTCGCTGAAGGCGGTCTGGCCAACTAGCAAGGACACCAACAACACTCTCGAATCGTCCACCGCCTGGACAGTGATACCGTGTTCGGTACAGTTGAAGTTGCACAACTTGACGACGTCCTTGATGGAGTCGACGATCTTCTTTAAGAGGGTGGATTCGTCAAATTTACCTTCAAGCATTGTGGATAGAGTAGTTTGTAGTGCGGTTCGTGTGAGCAGTGTCCGCAGGTTATATAGTGACGCGTCGCGAAGGCAGACGCGGTTGCCCGCGCGGAATGGGTATACCAATAGACCTGGGCGAGCGTAAGAACAGGTGGAACGAAAAGACCTGGGTGGTAGTGGAAGAATGGTTTTCGTTAATGGATACGTCAATATAAGGGGCTAATGAATCTAGTACGAGTACTCGAGTTGAAAAGTCTCATCAAACATGTTGATGGAGGCTTTGTCTATTTCTATGTAGATGCAATGTGGGCCCACAGGCCATGCGAGAGTTGGATGAGAGAGAATTGGTGCTGGAGTACCTCTGGCTTGAAATTGGGACGAATCACAACTTCCGATATGCGTGGGAGGAATGACGTATCTAGAATCGATAGATACCTCGTTATGTGACCGGTATTGTGCCTGATTATCCTAGCCGTCATTTCAAGACAGATTCTAGCAACTTGAAGCTCCGGTACTATCGAGAAGTGAATCACATAGATCAAGTCGCCTGGAACTTTCAGATTGTAAGGTTTCTTTGACAACCAATGTATTGGTAGAATGAACGGTTATGAGAACCCAAAGAAATGCTCGTGCCGGATGACGAATGTAGACCCTTTTCTATGTGCTTTGCTGTACCGGTTTGAGAGGCTCCAAGAACGCAATTCTCTTGGTGGCACGCTCTGTCACCGGCAAAATCAACCGGTACGCATCATGGGTGTTCAAGTAGTACCGGTAGAGGCGTTTCGTGCGCAAGAAGCCGAGACTTTCATACAACCGGAGCGCACCGTTGTTGGTGACCTCGGTCTCCAACATGATCTCGTCCACCTGCTCCCACTCCACCATGTTCTTGATGGTGAGTTGCACGAGGTTGGAGGCGATGCCCCGGTTCCGGTACTGCGGATCGATCACCAACATGCCTATATAGCCCCTGTTGCGGACGTCGCGGTGCGGCTCCACCTTGGAGATCACCACCCCGATGATGGTGTCGGCGGCCTTGACGGTGTAGCAGTATTGCGGCCAGTTGTTCAAAAAGTACCAGTAGACATAGATGGAGTAGGGCTCGGAGAGATGGCCCGAGATCAACGCCGAGATCTGCTTGAACTCCGCGTGGTTCTTGATGTCGAACGCGTGGTAGCCAAGTCCGTCGATCTCCGCAAGCATGGCGTGGTGGGTAGTCTGGAGACTTTTGGAGAGGTCGTGCTCTGAGGTCCAATAGTGTGGTCCCGTGGCGACGCACGGGATCTGCGGTGGGTGAGTGGCCTGTGCTACCCCGGTGCTCGCCGGTGCTCACTGGTCCGGGCGGAAGGAATCATGTGACGGCAAGCCCCGGCGGGGCCTGGTGGCCCGACTTGTCCGGGTTCTCCTCTTCCCTTAGGCGTCCTAGCAAGTAACCGCAATCGCTGCTACCGCAACTAGCCACCACCGCAACAGTGGCTCCTCACCAGGAGCCGTCGCCAGCCAATGAGCGTTGCTCGTAAGCGATGACATGCGGTGCCCAACGTACGATGATGTAGCCCTACGTCACCGCGAGCCAGGCACCGTGGTATGGTGGCCCTGGGAGGTGGCGTACGCAGGTGGCACCCTCTGTAGGCGGGCGCCGGGACATGGGTTACGCACCAGATCGCGCCGCGGGGTGAAATTGTTCTGTCCGAGACACCGCCAGCCTGCGCGGTAGAATGTGGGCCGTAACGGGGGCGCAAACGTTCCCGGCGGACAAATGGCAAGGGACACCCCCTCGTTGGCCACGATGGTCGGGGTTTTGGGCCTCAACGCCGTCAATTGCACCGAGAACGTTCTGGTGAGACCCCCCTAGACATCGCCAGTGGTGTCAAGCACGGTTTGCGCCTGCGGCCCGATGGTTGCCGTCAGCCCCGGATGATTGTGATCCTTCGGAGTTCTCTTTTTTTTTTTTTCGTGGTGACCTGACGCCGGTGCCCACCAGGTGCGTGGTATATAAAGAGTGGGGCCGACGCACTTTTCCACGGTGTTCATAGACCTATATCTCGAGTCATAATGTCTGCTGCTGTTTTAAAGAAATCCGGTGTCATCTACGGTGACGACGTCCGTCAATTGTTCTTGTATGCCCAAGAAAAGGGCTTCGCAATCCCAGCCATTAACGTCACCTCCTCGTCCACTGTCGTTGCAGCTTTGGAAGCCGCCAGAGACAACAAGAGTCCTATCATCTTGCAAACCTCCCAAGGTGGTGCCGCCTACTTTGCCGGTAAGGGTGTTTCCAACACCAACCAGGAAGCCTCCATTGCCGGTTCAATTGCCGCTGCTCACTACATCAGATCCATTGCTCCAGCCTACGGTATCCCTGTCGTGTTGCACACCGACCACTGTGCCAAGAAGTTGTTGCCATGGTTCGACGGTATGTTGAAGGCCGACAAGGAATTCTTTGACAAGACCGGTGAACCTTTGTTCTCCTCCCACATGTTGGACTTGTCTGAGGAATCCGACGAGGAGAACATCGCCGCCTGTGTCAAGTACTTCAAGATCATGCACGAAATGGGCCAATTCTTGGAAATGGAAATCGGTATCACCGGTGGTGAAGAAGACGGTGTCAACAACGAACACGTCCAAAAGGAGTCTTTGTACACCTTGCCAGAAACCGTGTACAAGGTCTACGAAGCATTGTCCCCAATCGGTCCTAACTTCTCCATTGCCGCTGCCTTCGGTAACGTCCACGGTGTCTACAAGCCAGGTAACGTGCAATTGAAGCCAGAAATCTTGGGTGACCACCAGAAGTACGCCAAGGAGAAGTCTGGTTCTTCCGCCAAGCACCCATTGTTCTTGGTCTTCCACGGTGGTTCCGGTTCCTCCCAACAGGAATTCGACACTGCCATCAAGAACGGTGTTGTCAAAGTTAACTTGGACACTGACTGTCAATACGCTTACTTGACCGGTATCAGAGACTACGTCTTAAACAAGAAGGACTACTTGCTTTCTCAAGTCGGTAACCCAGAAGGTGAAGACAAGCCAAACAAGAAGTACTTTGACCCAAGAGTCTGGGTCAGAGAAGGTGAAAAGACCATGTCTGCCAGAATCTCCGAGGCCTTGGAAATCTTCCACACCAAGAACCAATTGTAAGTTGAGTACGACTGTGTATGCTAATAATGAATATTAGATAGGATGTTTTTGTAGGGGTTTTTACTATTGGATAGGATGTTTCGGTAGCAGTCCATACCATTTTAACGATATAGTTCTACACAACTCAGGTTTGTACGTCAATCGTTTTACTATATACATCATTGCTTGTTCAACATCTGGTGGATCTTGTGGTATTCAGGCATACTTTCGAATGGTGTCATTCCTTGGTCACGAAGATGCTGCCCTACCACCACATTGGCCTTGACGTATTTGGCCACACATCTATCTATACAGCACAGTTCTCCTGTGGCTAATTCTCCTTCTCCATATTCGTGGTTCAAGCATTTGGATGCACATGTGGCTATGACTTTATTGAACGTGGCTGCCGTGGCCTTGAACTGGACTTCTGCTAGCTTGATCTTTTCGGGGTCCACCGATGCGTACGAGTACTGTGACGAGCTTCCCATAAAAAGAGACATGATGATGGGTTCAATTTATTTTGGAGTCCTAGTGGTTGGAAATTGTGCCTTAGTGCTGCTGTTAGACCTTAGTATGCTTGTGTTGGCGCCGCTTGAGTCTTTGAAGTGATCCGATGCGCAAACTAAAAAGATAGACAGGCTGTAACGGTGTGATTTTCACCAAAGAGACTGTGCTTGAATGTGCTGAAGCTACCCGTCCCTAATGGTGGCTGTTAGAGAAAATGAGTTCGTGAATGGTCCTTGAACCGGGTTCTCTTTGTAGTAGGTCCAGTGAATATAGAGGATATGTTCAAGGAAAGTAACAGTCACTCTGAATAGTTAGCTGGCAAATAGCGGTCCCTTGAAGTAGCTTATTCTCTGGTAAAACCTAATGCTGCTGTAGACAGTATGATGAGCTCTGAAATCAACCTAAGCTTCTCGACTCTAGTGTTCAGCGATTTCTTCCTGGTAGACTCTTTTTTTTTTGTCTGTGCGACATCACAACCTCAAGATCCTCGACATCTATTACTGCTAATAGCAGCAAAACCCACCACATTGCGATGCACGTTCTCCTCACCAACGACGACGGCCCTTTGGACGACCGGGCATGTCCCTATATCAAGTACTTGGTAGACGAGATCAAAAGCTCTACCGACTGGGACCTTTCCATCGTGGTGCCCAATCAGCAAAGATCGTGGATCGGAAAAGCCCATTTTGCGGGCAAGACGTTGTCTGCCAGCTACATATACACCAAAGAGAGCACGAAAGGTAACACGCCTCACGAGGTAAACCGCTTCGATGGTCCCTTCAATGCTCCACAGAAGAAGAGCCCTGAATGGCAGGAATGGTGTCTTATAGATAGTACACCTGCCGCCTGTGCCGATATTGGTATCCACCATTTGTACAGCCACACCAAGAAGAAGGAAATAGACTTGGTGTTGAGCGGACCTAACTTTGGTAAGAACGCCGGTAATCTCTACATTCTTACTAGTGGCACAGTGGGGGCTGCGATGGAGGCCGTCACCCATGGAAAGAAGGCTATTGCCTTGAGTTACGCCTTCAACAGCGTGCACCATGACCACCAGGTGTTGCAAGAGGCGGCAAGAATCTCGGTCAAGTTGGTGGGAAAATTGTACAAGCAGCTCCAGGAACTGCAAGATGTGGACATCTATTCGGTCAATGTTCCTTTGGTGAAGTCGCTCAAATTAGGTTCCACCAAGATCAGGTATGCCCCCATCCTTGAAAACTACTGGAAGTCCATCTATGCTCCCAGTGAAGAGTTGAATGAAGACGGACAGATGCAATTCAAGTGGTCTCCAGACTTCAACGCAGTCCAGAAGGAGGCTGTTACAAACTATTCTCACTCTGACAGCAGGGTTTTATTGGAGGAAGAGATCAGTGTTACGCCATTGAAGGCTGCATTCAAATCGGTTGCTCCCGAGGGAGGAGAAATTCTATTGGATGAAGAAGAAGGAGACAGGACTTCCTCTCCTAAAAACTATTTCTTAATAACTGTCCCTGAAGAATCATACATTTTCCCTCCATGGGTCGAGGCCGCAAGAAAAAGTGGTCGTTTCATCGTGACTACTGACAGGTCGGTTTTGCAAGATTTAAAGTCAGACAGCTCACTTAAGGTATTCCACTATGGCGAGTACGAAGACATAGATCTCGACCTTATTGGCTCCCATACAGAACAATACTTCATTCCATCCTACATTTATAGAAAGGCGTTGATTCGCAAACATTTCTTAGCAAACACAGTGCAGCATTACACAGCCAAAAACCCCGACTCCGTTCTTAAAAGAGCGCATCCCGAGTCGTTCCAGTTGGAAGTGGACTATGCTGAATTCTTGGACGATTCTTTGGATGAAGCCTATGAATTAAGGAATGAGATTGAGGCCGGAACAAGAACGTGGATTTTGAAACCCAGTATGAGTGACAAAGGACAGGGTATTCGGATATTCAAGACGGTGGAACAGTTGCAAGCAATTTTCGACTCCTTTGACGAACCAGAAAGCGACGACGAAGACGACGCAGAAGACACAGGTAACAACGGTGTCATCGTGTCCCAATTGCGTCACTTCATTGTTCAAGAATACAAGTCGAATCCTTTATTGTTGGGCAATTACGATAACAAGAAGTTCCACTTGAGAACATATGTGGTTGCGAGTGGTGACTTGAAAGTATACGTCTACAAGAACATCTTGACATTATTTGCTGAGATCGGCTACAAATCTCCAGAAGAAGATGGCGATCACATCGATATGGCGGGACATTTGACCAACACCTGTTTACAGAAAGACGAGTCGCCTCTTGTGGTACCATGGTGGGATCTCCAGGACCCCTCGCTCAATGATGAAGGGAAGCAAAACGTGTATGACCAAGTATGTTCCATCACGAGCGAAATATTTAAGGCAGCATCCAGCGTTGACAGAATCAACTTTCAACCTCTCGGTAATGCCATTGAGCTCTACGGTGTGGACTTTTTGGTCAATGACGATCTCAGTGTCAACCTACTTGAAATCAATGCATATCCTGACTTCAAGCAAACTGGAGATGAGTTGAAGGGACTCATCCACCGTCTCTTTGATGAGGTAGTGGAACATGTTGTGACTCCACTCGTGGATAATTCGAAGTCTGGAAATTCGACCACCTACTTGACACAGGTATTAGGAAATGGGATTTAGATAGACTTCAATAGACATTGACATATGAAGTAATAGTCAAAAGTTAGTTTCGCCTCTGTACCTCTTTGCCCATTTGAGATTTCCCATCAAAGAGGAAAGATTGCAAGAATGTTCTTCTTTGGTAACTAGAAGCTCTTGGGAACCAAGATTCTACTGTTTGGAAGCTTTCTTCATCGGGCAAATACTATGCCCTGTCCAGCGAAAGTACCCGATCTAGAATATTCGACGATATTCGCAGATTCTAAAGTCGGTAAATAACCGTTTTAGCATTTTTTTTTAGTTACTTGTACAGGCAAGTTCCAGAATTAGAAAAGCCGAAAGTTCCCCAGATTTGACGAAATGTCCAGATCCGAATGGGGAAAGTCTCCCAGACCAGAAATTTGCATCCCCCTTGTGTGAAGCGCAGTTACCAGGAACAGAATCACAACTTAGAAGAATGACGTTCCCAGTTTCTTCCCTGTCCAGTAGGAACTGCCTCAGTTAGGGGTATTCCTATTTTGGTGCTATGCATGAAAATACTTCTAGAGGAAATTTCCGAGTCGCACGACATTTATTTACCCTTTTCGACACTAGAACATGTCGAGCTTCGAAGTGGTGCTGGAGACCTGAAAAATAGACCCAGGTTTCTGTACAGTCACGCAACCTTTGCTCGGATTTCGCCCGCCGAGAAATAGAGACCGAAACCGCTAAAAACCTGAATTTTTCACCTTAATCCGGGATGTTGTCAATCACGTGACCTTGGGCTTCCTCCCTAGCAGCGAAGCTTGGCAAGTGCTAGAAGTCTTGACTTTCGCTTGCGGGCAACATACATCTCGAGCCGCGCGGCTACTACCATTTGGGCGATTTGTGTGGCTGGACCTATCTTGCGCAGGATGGCCAATTTAATGTCGCTAGTTTTCTTCGCAAATTCCAAAATAGGAATATGAGCAAGGGAATTGCCACACGTCTTTGAACGATAGACAACGGTGTTTGCGAGCAGTTTTTGCGAAGGAAAGGCGAGGTTGGAAAGGGAATTAGTAGTGGCCAGTCTATTGACCTCCAGTTAGTATCTGCTTGCCAGTGATCACCCATAACCCAGATGTCTCCACTAGAGTGACCATGGTAGTGCGCGCACCGGGCTTCGACGAAATTCGATCACCAGCCCCTACGCAAAAAAATCGGACGTCAAAATTCGCCCTCCATAACTTCTTGAGTATAGTAGCCACCGCCAGTCCAGTGCACTACTGACACAGCACAAGTTCCATAGTTTGAACCACAACAATGTCAGCACAACAACGAAAACCACACAAGAACAGCTCAAAGAAGGCGTCCACAAATAGCACATCGGTCGAGTTGGCCAGTTTGGCGGAAATGTTCCCGGACTGGGAAGTGGACGAGTTGCAAAGCTTGTTGGTAGAACACAATAACGACTTGGAAGTCGTTTTGGATTTGATTGTCAATAACAAGGTGTCCAAATGGGAGCCTATCAAGAAGGAAAAGAAAAAGAAGGAAAAGGAATCACAGGATGATGCCACCACCAGTGCAAACCCTTCGAACTCTCATCACACACCCTCCAACAACATAGCATCTTCCACACCCGCATCTTCCATAAAGAAGGCCAGAGCTGGCAAGTATGACGCCAACAGCAAGGGTACCTATAAGAAGCAGTTTTCGGGCACTCCATACAAGAAGAAGTCGGATAATTCGCAAGCGGCGCATCCTTCGACCGGATTGCCTCCTACGTCGGCGGCTGCAGCCACCACCGCTACTGTGAGCGCGTCCTCCACCGCCTCAGCGCCTGTTCCTACCAATACGTGGGCTGCGGCGTTGTCCGACAACGTTGCCCCACCCAAGGCCCAAAAGCAAGAAATATCTAACCCCGAACCCTCCACCAATGACGATTCTAATGAACCACCCTCTGCCGACGCGGCACCAGCTGAACAAGAAGTTCCTGTTGCAGCAACGTCCACCACTACCACTGCCACCACCATCACTTCTGAAAAGCCAAGTTTGAAGGAAGCCAACATCCCACAACCAAAACAAGGCTCCTGGGTTTCTGCGATTGCCCAATCTGCTAAGCCCGCTGCCAAGCCCAAGGCTGCTCCTGCTGCCGTCAATCCTGCCGAGGCTGCTGCTGAGGCTGCTGCTGCTTCTGCCGCTGCTTCCGTGGCTGCTGAAGAGTCCGTCGCCGAGCAACCAGCCGTTGCCATCCAGGAAACCCCCGTTGAGACCGTTACCTACGAGTCCACCACCACCGAGCAAGTTGCTGTTCCTACCGCAGCCGAGATCCAGCCACAGGTCGTTTTGCCTGCTGGCTCGCAACAGGTGAACTCCATCGGTGTGTCCTTTGGCTCCTTGTCCTTGGGAGAAGAAGAGCAGGACGTTCCTGTCAAGGCTGAGCAGAAGGAGGAAGTTGCTCAGTCCATCGACGCTGCGCAACAGGCCCAGCAATCTCAACGTTACGGCTTGTACGATAACCAGCAAAACCGTTACAACCAGAACAACTCCTACAACCAGCAGTACAACAAACAGGGCGGTCAGCAGACCCAGCAAGCCCAACAGTCGCAGGCCCAGCAGGCGCAACAGCAACAACAGCAATACGACTACTACAACCAGTACCAGCAACAGCAGTATCCTCAGCAGGCTACTCAAAACGTGCCCGGTGTCCAGTTCGGAGGCTACCCCGGTGTCGATTACTCGTCCTACACTAACCAGGGTGCTGCTGCTGCTGCTGCTGCGGTGGCTTCCCCCGCTGCTTCGCACGCCAACGCTGCCTACGGCCAGTACGGAGCCTCGCAACAGGTTCCAGCCACCTCCGGTGCCAACCAGGACTCCACCCAGTCGCCCGTGGTCAACCCCAACAACTTGCAGCAACAGGTGCCTGCCCACTTTGGTTACCCTTACTACTACAACTACTACTCCACTCCGTTCTACGGTACTGGTGCTGCCGGCTTGGGCGCTGGACAGTCCAGCTTTGGAAACGTAGCCTCGCCCATCGGTGGTGGCCTCAATGGACAAACTGCTAGTGCTGGGCAGACTAACCCTGTTTCTGGAGGCAGCAATGCCGCAGCCAATGGCGGATTCGTGGGAGGAAACGCTCCTTCTCAGTACTACGGACAACCAAACCAATTCAATAATAGATATCCCGGGTACTCGTACCCACCACAGCCCCAGCAACAGCCCCAGCCTCAGCAGGGCCAAACCTCGGGCCAGACGGGCTCCGGTGCTTCTAGCCAACAGACCGCAGCCAACGGCCAAGGAGAAGTTGCTGCCGATGCCAGAAGCAGCCAGTCGGGTCAGTCCGGCCAGCAAGTTCCCCAAAACCCTGTTGTGCAACCAATGCAATACGGTGCTTACCAGCAATATCCTCAGTATGGGTACCAGGATAATGCTCAGTACCGCGGCTGGTATTAAGTAGCGAAGAAAATGTATATGTATTGGTCAGACCGATGTAAAGGAGCAGAGAAGAAGAACGTAAATGCAACGTGGTGTGACGTCACATAATGCTCTAGACCATGCTCGACAAGCTGCACTTTCCCCTGGTGGTTTACATAGAGGAAAGTGCCTCGTTGTATCCGGCATTTACACATTTCCGTCAAAATGTCAAAAACTCGAAAAAATCGACATTGCCATACAAACGTCCAGACAAAAACCCGACACTCTCTCGTGTCGTCTAAGCGTGACAAGACTGGGAAACTAAGGCTGTGCTGGAGCTGGTCTCGACCCATGTTCCCCCGCGTTGTTGCCAGCCCCGCAAGCGTAAATCTCAGCACTAACAAACGTCAGCACAGCAAGCGCGCGACCACCCACAATTATCTATATATATTGTATAGCGTCTATATATGTTTTCTTAGTGAACTGTTAACTACCAGACCACATATAAATTTTCCCTACAGTATGTCACCATAATAAGCACTACGCACACTGAGCACTCACTATGTATAATGTGCAACACCATTCCACCGTCTCACCACGTCACCAAGGGTTGCTCCCGAGGGTATAGAGGACTCTACCAGGGTTGTACCATGTGGACAGCCAAGTGTTTGTTGACGGGGATGGCCAGCACATCGTACTGGTGGACCGCATGGTGAGCTGCAAAAACTGCCTGCGACAATCGCAGACCGGGCGCCGGCCGCCACCACGAATGCAACGGGCATCCCGCACTACACAGCACATCCCAATTCCATCGACGTTGTCATGGACGGGACGCTCCCCGAAATTGGCGGATTTTCAATTTTGGGGGGATTTGGCTGGGTATCGGTAAAATCACCACCACCACCAAATTGCACGCAACAGAAACCGCACCCACTGAGGGGCCGATCTGTGTGCAGGAAACCACACCAAATGGAATTGGGGTGCGCACACGATTGCCCAGCGTTTAGGGGAAGTGGTGCGGCCCTGGCGAGTGCGCCCACTGGTTGGCGGCGTCGCGGGCGCCTCGCATACCACGCGTTTGTTTTTGTTGACATGTGGTGGCGGGCGCTATATAACTAGGCGCATTCTCGGTGCGCTTGTTATTCCAACCTAGTACTAACATTACAAGATGGCTCCAACTGAAAAGAGAAAGACCACCAGAAAGAAGAAGGACCCAGATGCTCCTAAGAGATCCCTCTCTGCCTACATGTACTTTGCCAACGAAAACAGAGACATTGTCAGAGCTGAGAACCCTGGTATTTCTTTCGGCCAGGTCGGTAAGTTGTTGGGTGAGAAGTGGAAGGCTTTGTCCAAGGACGAAAAGGTTCCCTACGAAACCAAGGCCGACTCTGACAAGAAGAGATATGAAAAGGAAAAGGCTGAGTATGTCAAGAGAAACGGCAACTAGTGTTGATGGCGCGCACCTCGTGTCTTGTATGCTGTGAAGAATCTTCTGTATTATTTCTGCCCTTTTTTATTTCATACTGCCTTCTCCGGCTCTCGTGTTTTATTAGTTATCTTGATGTACCATATATAACAATATATTGTTCAGCTCTACTGCCGGAAAGTGCCGCTCCGTAGTTGGTTCTCATGTCTCACCTACACCGATCGTAGATTACGTAAACACCCTCTCGGCGTTAGATAGCTCCGACACTTCCCAACTCTCACAATTGCAACAATGTCCTTGCCTTTACCCTACTACAACGACGACAAGAAGTCCTTTGCTCACTCCACCGTTCTCAAGAGATGGCCCCTTATTCTTGAGGGTGCCATCCAGGATGTATCCGCTACCGTCGACCAGAACCCCGATCTCAAGTCCTCTGGCCAAGATGTGATCAGTGGCTTGAAAAACATCGTCACGGCATTGAAAGAAGATGAGGTGGTCCCACCATTCACCGTGGCGGAAATTGCGCTCAACCCGGTCATTGAATCGTACAACAGCTCTCTCGCTGAACACAACCGTGTCAAGAAAGTCACCTGGAGAACGGGCCCATGGCTCTACTTGGAGTGCTACTTGTACCACGCCATCAACAACTTGATGTTGCGGTCGGGGAACAAGTTCTGGCACACATTTGATGTGTTCGAGAACTTGAAGAACTCCACTTTCCAGCAGTCCCAACATGGAGTGCTCGAGCTCTGCAAGCGGTACGAGGTGTTGGAGGGTCAATTGAAGGACGCGGATTCCGAGGCTCTCAAGTTGCTCTTCCACGAGTTCATTGACATTTCGCTCTGGGGGAACGCCACCGACTTGTCATTGTTGGCAGGAAACGTCACCCTTGAGGATATCAAGTCTGTCCAAGGTGCTGCGGTCAGAAAGAAGAACGAGGAAAACATATTGGTCAACGACTTGCCCGCAGCATGGGAACACTTAGAGTCCAAGAAGGGTGACAGAAGAATCGACATTGTCCTCGACAACTCCGGGTTCGAGTTGTTTGCCGACTTGACCTTGGCACTCTTTGTTCTCGACTCCAAGTTGGTCCAGAAAGTCCACATTCATTGCAAGGAAGTCCCTTGGTTCGTCAGCGACACCATGCCCAAAGATTTCCATAACTTGCTCGAGCAGCTCGGCTCCAAGAATTTCTATCCAGAAATCTATTCGAATGCCAAGGACGCAGAGGCCATCCAATTCCTTCGCTCCAAGTTGGTTCACTACCACGACTCCAAGCAAATTGTGGTGGAATCGCACCCATTCTGGACTTTGGAACACAACTTCTGGGATATCCCCTCTACCAAGGACTTGTACGAAAACTTGCTTCATACCGATTTGTTGATTTTCAAGGGAGACTTGAACTACCGTAAGTTGACCGGAGACTTGCAATGGGAAAAGACCCACCCCTTTAAGGACGCGATCCAGCAGTTGGCCCAATCTAAGCTTCCAGTGTTGAGCTTGAGAACTTGCAAGGCTGACGTAGTGGTTGGATTACCCGAAGGTGTTAACGAGAAGTTGATTGAAAAGTACCGGGCTATGGGTAACGAGGTGGGAGAGTTCTGGACCTCCTCAGGAAAGTGGGCGGTTGTTTCCTTCTCCAGTGGTATTTAGAGACTCCCATTATTACATTCCAATAGACGACGCTTGTATATTAACCTGTGCTGTACATCAAGTACATCAGGGAATAAATTACTCTACATATCCGCAGCTCTCCGAGCATTACATGCCACGATCTTGAACTTGTCTACCGCGACCTCGCTCTCGGATGTGCTCGAGCCACCACCTTCTCCAGCGCTGGCATCACTCATCTTGATCATCACATTCTTAATGATAAAAGTCCAGACATCATCACAAAAACGATAGGTGTTCAAGTCTCCCTTGAAAGTCAAGCGACTTTTGGCGGTGCCCGCCTCAGACTTCAAGTTGTCCGAGATGATCCGGTCGAAGTTGTTCAAGATGGTCATGGCGAGCTGCGGCTGGATCTTCTGGTCCGATATCAATGTGTCTAGGGCATCTGTCAATGCGATACCAATTGTTGATCTGCGGTAAAGCTCATAATATGCGGGGGTGCTCATTTTTACAAATACTGATGGATCCACACAATTCTTGAAATGTAGAGGTGACGAAAGGTGAGAATGATGGTGTTTGCCCCTGGTTCCCTGTGAATATGGGCGATGCTAATGGTCACTCTTACATTCCAAGGAAACAGTTTTGTTCAGCGGCAAATCACGTGACTATAATATACAGGACGCCATGACAATCGGGGTTCATCCGCCATCACCACGACGTAAGTCCACAGCACCAATTCCTCTCATGTCCGACCTCACAATAGCCCAGCGCTACCGGAAGGGGATTCAGGACTTTAGGGAACTTAATGCTTCCAATTTACGCCAGGATACCCCCCAATATCAGAAACAACTTGATCTGCTCGTGAAAGAGTTCAATCTAATGAAGCATATTGTGGACGACCTTCATCTTTTCAGTGATAATGAGTCCTTAACAGAAGTGAACACCAACTATATTCCGTTCGTCAACACCAACTATTATTTGGCAAGTTTGCTCATGCATTCCACCATAGGGCAAACCGATCAAGATCCATTGGATGCTAAGGCAGCAAATCTAGCAAAATCTAAAACATTATTTATTCATTATTTGATTGACCTACAAAACTATGGTATCTTGTCTAAAAGCCAGAGTACCAGGCTTGATACGTTCAAGAAATTATCTAATCCCACTTTGGAAGAGATAGTTTCGTACAGTAACAATCCAGCGCAAAAGCGTCAGGATAAAATCGAGAACTTCAAGCTAGAGAAAGAGTTGACGGGGAAACTAACAGTGTTAGATGACTACTATTCTAAAAGAACTGCAGATGAAGAGGAAGAAGAATCAGTATTTGAGAGGTTTGATGAAGAGATCATTAGACAGGTGTATATCGACCAACTCCATCTATTTTCTATTGAAACATTTAACAATCTCGAGAGTATAACCATGGAAATCCAGGTATTAGGAAATAGACCTGTCAATGACTTGGAAGTGGCTCCTCAAAAAGACTCAAGAACCCAAGACTTCTCAGCCAAAAATGATTATGGATATACCACCAAGTTGGAAGAAGTAAATTTGGGCAAAAATAAGATTTCAGACTTGGTTTCAAAACAGGGCAAGGTATTGAGGCCATTCACAATAACTTCTTCCAGGCAGGAGTTGAAAAACAAAGTATTTGGAACCGGACAGGTATTGCCTTCTATGTCAGTAGAGGAATACTTAGACTACGAATTGGCAAACGGAAAAATGATGAAGGAGGAGGTCAAAGATACAGAGGACAGTGACACCGAAAACAGCGACGATGAGTTAGAGAAGAGAAGATGGGATGATTGGAAGGATGATAATCCCAAAGGTTCCGGTAATATGAAGGCCAACATAGGATAAAATTCACTCCATACGACCAACAGACCCTGATTCTATATAATAAATGTACATTTAATTGCCTTTTACTGCTGTAAATCCTCTATATATCCTAACCTAGTCTTGTCTGA
Organism: Suhomyces choctaworum; assembly: GCA_030568475.1. NCBI lineage: Eukaryota > Fungi > Ascomycota > Pichiomycetes > Serinales > Debaryomycetaceae > Suhomyces > Suhomyces choctaworum. Next base: position 113,592 of record JAJMGE010000010.1, on the reverse strand, counting down.
GATCACCCTCTAGTTCCTTCAACCAGTCGTAGTACTCAATCTTTATGTCATCCAACTGAACAATCTTCAATTTATTAGAGTCCTTAACCTTCAAGAGCCATTTGTCGTCATCATCGCAAAAGCCTCTCAAGCAATTCAAGATAATCATGTATAACTCAAGGATCTTCAATTTGTACTGTTTGACCTCCTCTGAATTCGAGCCTACCTGTAACAATCTTGGGTGTTCAAGTCTGAACCTTGTAATGAACAAGTATAATGCTTCAATTGCACCTCTCTTGTCAGCCAATTGTTCAGAGTCGATACGATCCGAAGCACCGAAAAGTCTCCAAGAATATAAATATTCGTAGTATCTCAAAGCTTGCGATAAATAATCTTCTTCTTCTGCCAATTGCACTAGCACCGAGTCGATCAATAAAAACTTCTTTCGGTAAAATTCATTCTTGTTCGGTGGCAAGAGAATTGAAATCGCATTATTGACCACGAGTTTCTTAACAAACCTTATGAAGAGGTCTCTGTATCCTTCGGAGGACGTCTCCTGTAAGTTTGACAATGCCTCGTAAATCAAGTCATAGTCAGTCAAAGTCATGGCCAACTCAAATACATTCAGGTAGTAGTCGTTGGCCAATACAGAAGAAGTATTATCACCAGATGTTTCTTTCAATATTTTGATCGCCTTTAACTCGAAATTCAATGCTGTATGAGCCAAATCCAATTCGATTTGCAAGACTTTTGGGGTTTTAGATGCCACCGGCTGCACACTGTTTCTAAGAGAAAGCGCAAATGATTCTTCCTTGACATTACTGACAGTAGACTTGATCGACTTCCGTTGCGATTTAGCCAATTCTGATAAGGAATGGAAATACTGTGCCTTTTTGAGTTCGCGATTCAGTTCCGATTTGACAATCGAATGTAAGAATTCGGTGATTGGACCATTACTTTTAAATTTATTCTTCAAAGAAAGAATCAGCTTGTAATCTTTAACAATATCATAGTCTTCAAAAATCTTGAAAAATTGGTGCGCTTCATTATCGATAAGGTAGACCAACCCAATCAAGAATTTATCTATGTTGCGCGAAACATCTAAAATATCAAGGAAAATGCTTCGAACGAATGCTCCTTCATTTCTATTGATTAATTCGATGGTGACTTCTGGAACAAATGCTTCATGGCTTGAAATAATACTTCCGTAAAGATAGTCATAAGCCTCATTAAAATTTGACTTTTCAATCAAGGTTTTCAAGGTGGCACTGTTGTTGACAATGCTAATCCAAAAAAGAGAGTTTTCCACTTTGCTGATGTTGTTTTTTTCAATATTACTCTTTGGATCAGCGTTTGAAAAGCAAGTGTCAAAGATAAAACCAAGAACATTGTAGGTTTGAAGTTTTTTAAGAATAGTGTTGATGAAGTGGGTAATTTGTTCTTGAGACTCACATAGAAATAGCAAAATTACCAAATTTATGAGTAACTTCTCGTGACTGAGCCTGATTTCTTTGAAAGATGCAATGGAATTGAGCTTATTTAGAATACCAAGGTTAGACGATTCATCACGTGTATCGATATCAACAACCTCAAAGTCACTGATCGAATCAATGAGTGAGTTAATGACCTCAATTGGTAAGGATTCCAAGTCTGATAAAATTTCTTCAATGGTCTCTGCAGGAAGCTTTGTCAGTAAGTAAGTCTCAAATAAATCGTTAATTTCATCAGTTGTCAAGTGCGAATTCTCTTTTATTACCTTGCAAAGCTTACTGTAAGTCTTTGTGGATAGGATAGTTTCAAATTTGGATAAAATTTCAGCTAATTTTCCTTCAGGCGTGGACTTCCTTTTGTACATAAAGGACTCATAGAAATGAGATGCTCTATAGATCCCCAATCCATTCGCTTGTAATGATAATATCAACGACGGGCCGGATACAATTCCAATTGCCAACGCCTCCTCACTTAATTTTTTGTACTCCTCACAAAGAGAGTAAAGTTTGAACCAAAACGATTTGGTAGAATCGGATCCCGCAGTGTCTAAGTTGGACTCACTAATAGAACAGTCCACTATTAGTGACAGCTCGTTATCATGACCACTGAAGTCTCCCACAGAATCTTTCCAGTATTGAAGTGCCTCTTTAATGTCTTCGCGAACAGCTTTTGAGCCAAAAATATCCACACCTAAGTTTTCTTTCAAAATATTCAATGAAGTTTTTACAATTAGCTCGTCATATTTGCCACTGTTTAAGATCAAATTCGAGTAATACGAATTTTCTTGGTGAGGAGCAGTCTCGGATAGACCAGTTGATGTGTGTGACCAGTTTATCGATATAATTGCCCCGTCATTAAGTCTAATTGAATATACCACGAGGACCGAGGAAGTATTAGACTTCCAGAGAACATTATATTTCACAAATTCTCTGCTATAATGCGCATGAAAATCTTGAATGAACCATAATTTGTTACGGAATTCATTTTCGTGTTCCGAATCTTGTAATAAAGAATTTGGTAATTCTGGTTCAAATGAAAATTGGTCAAAGTCTTTCAAATGGGTAGAATTCTCAACCTTGAATGTTTTGAATTGAAATGCACCTTTGTCAGCAGAGACGTCAACAGAACTGCTATTAAAATGAAATGTCACATAAGTGGTAAGACCATCCTTTATGACTTGGAGATGTTTAGTTGGCACAGTGGTGAGCCATGATCCCAGGTCAATAGAATCAGTCAAAAATATTGGGTTCATAAGGGGAATGTGCTCTTTCAAACCCCAAACTTTTAATATTTTGCTTACTGACAATGTGACGAAGTTGTTGGAGTCGAGAGCAATAACATCCACAACTGAGTTCGAGGAGATTCCTTCCAAAATTATATCCTGCCTGGAATTTTTCTTGAACATACCACTGAAAAAGTTGAGTGGTAATAATGCAGGAGGTTCGCCAAAGTTGAACACGTCAAAGTCGCTTAAGACACCAGACCTCTCGAAATGTAACAAGCCTCCATCTTTGAGCGATACAATCAAATTGAGCGGGTCCAAGCTTTTTAATAAGAAGGGTGATGATCTCAATTCAAATGAATATGGCACAGATATGTTTCCCCATTTGCTGAAGTTATTGATGGTCAATTTATTTGACTTGGAGTGAATGAAATCAGATAAGTCAATTTTTAAGGTAATGAGCAAATGATCTGTATCTAATAAATCTATTATTATAGCGCCCTCTTCGCCGTTGTCTTTGTCGTATTGAACATTTAAACATGCTGTTGACACAAGTGGATGAGGCAAAAGGAACTTCAAGCTCTGGAAATTTAATGATAAACTGTTGGCACCTGTATTGATTGGAGTAAGAGTAATTGTCCGAAAATCACCCAAGATCTCGTAACTCACCGCATTAATAAGTGAATTGTCCAATTCGATGATGTTTCCAGCAGTGGCTAGCTTACTATGGAAGAAGTCATTGGAGCCCGAGAAAGCTGGTGTTGGGGCATACTTGAGCGGTAAAATTACCTCCTTAGCAAACAAGTGCTCCTTGAAGCCCTGAATGCTAGAGGTGGAGTAAGATACATCCATGTTCGGTAGTTGCGATGTATGTTTTGGTCGTGTCGATTTTTTCTATATGAATGTCGTGCACCTCCTACAAATCTGTCTCGCGTAGGCAAATTCGTTACTACACTTGACTTGAACATCACTGGACATGTCGTCGGTTGTATACTACAAGTTCTTGCATCAGAGAGAGAAGTCGGTGATTCACTTCGATGGAACCGCCATCAACGTGTTCGATCTCAAACATGAAATCATTGTCCAGAATCAGCTCGGACTGGGTCAGGACTTTGTTCTCCGTTTATACCACTCCGAACAACCAGACCTCGAATATGAACTTGATCAAGACGTGATACCGAGATCTTCATTTGTTTTGGCAAGAAGATCGCCCTACACATACAAAGGAGGCCGCTTTGGCAATGCGTCACGTTATGTCAGTGGTAAGCCACGAGTGAACAGAAAGGTCATTAGTAACGCAACCGCTTCAGCTGCAGCCCAACCAATTCGGTCAGATGTACCTATAGATGAAAACATGTCGGAAGAGGATAGAATTAAGATGATGTTCGAGAGTCAGGATAACGTTTGGGCTCAAACACAGGACGAGTTGGCAACACATAAAATGGTGTACAATAGACCGGGACAAGCGAAGGCTGAGGACTTGCCACCCCCAGGATACATCTGCTACAGATGTGGTAAAAAAGATCACTGGATCAAGAATTGTCCAAGTAACATGGATCCTAACTTTGAGGGAAAGAAAATCTTGCGGACTACTGGTATTCCCAAGTCATATTTGAAGACTATCTCGAAGGAAGAGATCGAAAAGAGAATAGAATCGGAAGGTTTAAGTACTAACGAGAATGGAGACATGGTTGACAAGGATGGAAATGCCATTCTTGTCACAGAAGACGGTGGATACGCCATAGCAATGGCAGATTCCAAGACTTGGCTCTCGTACCAGGAGAAACAACAAAATGCAGCATTAAAAGCTAAGCAGGAATTTGAACAGAAAATTGCGGAAGTCATGGTTGGTGAGAACAGACTCGAATTTTTGAATCCGTTATCAGTTAATAGGGCTTTGTTAAAGGCACCAATTGTGATGACTCCATGTTGCACTGATAAATCAGCACTTCGAAAGCTTACCAATTTCAATTACAACCAATCGGAGCTTGAGCTGACTTTGATTGACAATGACTTTCACTGCCCTAACTGTGGTAAAGAGGATATTTATATTGATGCATTGATCCCTAACAAGGAATTAGAGGAAGAAATGAACACCTATGTGAAGGAGAAACAAGAGGAATTAGGCATGGAGGATCCTGAAGTGTCATTAAAGAGGGCTGCCGAAGAAGACGCGGATGACTCAGATGCAAAGAGACTAAAGACAGACACGAATATGAGGCCAGACATGTTTCCAATGCCACCTCCAGGAATGCCATTTATGCCTGGTATGATGCCACCTATGCCAATGTTGAACCCAGATGGAACCCCTATGTTCATTCCACCTATGCCTCTTCCACCCAACACACAGGCCCCTCAGCAAAATGGAAATAACCAGCAATGAGTGGACAATTTTCTCCAGTTTTCTCTGTGATTTCTTGAACTTTACTAATCACTACACAGAGACTGAGAAAGCTTACCTTGCAATAAGCTTGTAAATAGGTATCTTGTAATACTACTAGTTAGGGAGTGCGATGAGCTCCCACGAACTAAGGCAAAATATAGCCATAGGATATAATAGAATTAGCATTATAATATGTTCCCTCTTTAAGCCTTTCCAGCCTGATTTTTAGGTATAAGTTTTGTAGTAGCTGATACAATATGCACTCCAGGGTATAGGTAAAGCAGGTCAAACACAAAATTACCCGGACACAAAAAATTTTCCTCACTGGGAGTACTTAAACCAGCGCTATTCTCGTTTTCTCTTTAAAATAGAAGAGTACGTTAAGATGTAATCGACGTCTTTAAGGATGAACCAAAAAACCAATTCAAACTAGAGTTTGTGACTATTCAGCATGATCACAACGTTTTAACAACTGAACAAGTTCGACGTCTACTTTTTAATTGACACGATTTTGACTAACAACTAGAGGGGCATCCAAGGATGAAATGAATTTGTGGTGTATAGAAAGGCTTTTATACAAACCGTAAGTACTGCCTGAAGTATCATGATGAACATTCAAAAACAAAGCTGGAATTACTGGCTGAATCTGATGATTGATAAGTTTTTGCACCATACGCTTCTGAATACCAAACATTTCATGTACAATACTAACTATTAGAAATGGTAAGTTTTATCAAAACAATATCTAGGGAGGAATTATTGCACTGGGCACTGAAATATAATGAGTGACAACGCATTAATGGTGGGCCTCAGAAACCCACCGAAACTGAAGATATCTCTGGCAGATACTAACAGTTAGATTCCGAAGAGAACAGCCTTTTACACATGGATCTTTTGTTATTGAGACGTATGTATTGAGTTAGATGATGATCTCCTAGATGACGAGTCAGAATCGGGATTCCCGTTGACGACAAAATTTTTTTTAATACCATTCATGCATTTCTGATTAATTCGATACTAACCTCCAGTATCATTTGAGGGCTCCAGGTTTTAGCGTATCTTCGATCTGGGATGATAAAAGATGAGATAGAAAAAAATGACAAGCATATGTCTGATTCTTAAGAAGAGAAATTTTCCGTGTCTGATATCATTATCAAATTGAAGCTGTGCCAAAACCTTGTTCGAATAGGAAATACAATTTGGTAATCGTGTTTTGCTATTAGATCAAGTCCCCCCAAATTAGGTTCAGTTAATGATGATTTACCACATTTATCACGACGGTCTACTGTGTAATGGGACTGTTAATCCCTTTACTTTGATGATAAATATGGCCTTGACCGGCCGTGGCCCTGACAACTGAACCTGGTTTGGCTATATAGTCACAAGTAGGAATCTATTACTACTTCCCTTGGTGTAGCTCTTCGATCGAGTGTAAAATCGCGTGAGATTGAAATCCCTTGTTCTCATCTGAATTGGTCTTGATGGTGCCGCACGGCTTCGTAAAATTATCTATTAGCAGTCCATTGAAGTCCCTCTCAAAATAAATTGAACCACCAACCTTTTCTCTTCAGCTTCCATGCCATTGAACTTCCTTGGAAGAGGAGACAAAGAGAAGACGGCGAATGGACTGGACCAGCCTCAAGGGCCTGTTGTTCAGCCAACGAAGTCCACCCCTTTCTCTTCTGCCTCATCATTTTTGACTCCAGTCACATCAAGATCCAACCAAGGCAACAATAGCTCGAGCCTGATCCTTAGTCCAGGCTTAAAATCCAGAGCTTCCGGAAAGCCCAAATCAAACTCAGCGTCAGCTTACGTACCCTCTATAGAGCAACAGAGACAGATGGACTTACTAAGTGATGGTTCCCTATCCACGAGCGCTTCCAACACCCAAACAGAATATTTCGATATCCTTCCGTCATTTCAGATGTTCCAGTCCATCTTGAGAAGGGACGACAGTCAATTCAACGAAAACTTATCTGTCAAGCCTCCTGGTTATGGCGATACTCAGAACTCCTCTGCTACCCCTCCAAATGGTTTGTCTCCCACAACTTCTATAGATGCGAGAGTCGAGGGTCTTGCCGAAAGGTTAGATGCTATTGGAACCAGTGAAATGGACGGTGCAGAAGAATACCTTTTTGACAACGACGATGATGCCCATATAATACCTCACAATTACGAACAGGTCCATAACCAGAACATGGCTGTCACAGTTCATGAGTCTGGGCACTCTCCTTTGGATAACATCGACACTTTGGCAAAGGCACCAAACTCACCTATAGATATACAGATTTTTGTTACCAAGAGAGTGCCTTTGCCAAACAGCCTGAATGAGTTGGAAACCCGTTTAAAGGAGTACACTACGGGAGATGTTGTAAATGGATACATTGTCATTTCCAACACTTCCAACAAGCCGGTGGATTTCGGGCTTTTCACGGTCTCCTTAGAGGGAACTATCAAGTACGCGGACAGGGATATCAATTCTGGGCCTTTGGATGCCCACAAATATAACAAGATTATCATGAAGAAATTTCTTAAGATGTATGACTTGAATGCGTCATATGGTTATACCCAAGTTCCCAGTTCAGCAGGCGTCGAATATGTGGCATATACCATCGATCCATCAGATGGATGCCAAATAGGATTACCCCCTGAAAGAATTTTGAAACCTAACTTCAAATACAAAAAATATTTTACATTCAAATTTCCAAGCAGGTTATTGGATAACAACTGTTTCAATTCTCTTTGGACACATGTACTACCTCCTCCTACTATGGGTCTTGATCGTACCTGTTTTTACAATAGAGGAGAAGGAATTCAGTTAAACAAAGCATTGGGATATGGTTTCCTAAACACACGAGGAACACCAATATTAACGAAGGACTATAGTTTCGATGATTACAGTATAAGCTATACTATTGAAGCAAAGTTCATTGATAAGAAAAACACGTCAGGTCAAAAGCAACCTTTTTCGGAAAGCGAAATCAACGATCCCAACTCCACCTCCGAATATGTTATTTCGAAGAGTAGTGAATTCTTTTTGCGTTTTATTCCTAATTTAGGAGAACAATTGGGTCTCGATATCCAATGGAACAACTACTCCGTGGAAGCATATAATACACTCGGAATCGATGGTAAATTATACCAGGATTATTTTTATCAGAAAACATGGCAATCCATAAGAGATCTCAACTTCAAGATAGAAAGGGAAATTGACGAAAGATTAGACAGGAAGTCACTCTCCGTAGAGGAGTTGAAGAATAAGAACTTGTTCAACTGGCGTGAACAATTTACAAATCATTTGGAGCAGGTGAAATCAACGCCTACGGAGGTGATTGAAATACAGCTGCAAAAAATGATATCCTCCAAAGTTCCAACCGTTGTGTTTGGCAAGCGAAAGAAGAAAATCCTTTCTTCGTTGATCAAGATCGGGGAGCTGGTAATCTATGCACAGGTACCGAATGGAGTAATTCCATATGCATCGCCCAAGCTATTAACGAAGTACAATAATGGTACAATCCAGGACAGGCTGAATCCTCCAACCCCTCGCAAGATAGACAAGCCCATTTACCCAGTTACATCGACGAATGATATGTCCCTAAAACCAGTTTCGTCAATCAGTTCAACGAATATAAACGAACTTTATAACAGGGACACTTCGCATGTCGTTAAGTCGTTGAACTTGTCACTTGTATTTGATGCCTCAGATTCTTCCAACAAACCACCACTAATAAGCAGCATTGAAACCAATATCATTGTGTGGTCTTACAGTACCGAATATCCTTTGCCATTTGAGCTAGGGTATGATTTCTTCTATACTTCACCAGAAAAGCAAGCTGATAAAAAAGAAGACGATGTTACGTTGACCAGAAAAAACTTGCAAGGATTGAAAGATCAAGCATATGCATACATTAGCTATCTCAAGGACAACGAGGCACAGCTCTCAAAAGAAGGGTATCTCTATCTCAAGTCTGTGAAATCTTTGGGTGTCAAAAAGGACACTCTCCGAGATTACTACAAGACGATAACCGCGCAAACACACGCAGAACTTTTGAATAGTGAGCACGGGTGGAAGGCATCTCAGACCAAGGGAAGTGGTCTTAAGTGGACTAAAGACTTTTCCTTGCCTCTTGAGCAGATCAACAAGAATAATATCAGTCTTATTCCTAGTTTCCAGACCTGCTTGGTTGGGAGAATATACTGCCTTCAAATAGTAGTGAAGTATAAAGGAAGTGGAGGAGAGCAGAATGAATTCGCAGACAATATAGTCAAAGTGGATATTCCAGTTTTGGTGGGATAGCTGGATTTTTACACGAATTGTAACAATCTTTTACAACTCCATAACTACAATGTACGTCAAGGACTTCAAGGAATTAGAAATATTCGTCGTTTACAACAACTGTAGATGGAAATAGCCAAAGAGGTCCATAATTTTGGACATAAACTACAACCTTGGCACTGTTAGTCATGTTCTGCAGCCACAGATACTAACTATTGATCTCTGTTCCTCGGGACACTATAAATCCGGCATACCATCGTGGTCGTGGTTGGGCCAGATGACTCATTCCCAAAAAGGCAACCAACGGGCAAATTTTCGTTAGCCGCGATTCGCTATCAGAGCACAGATTTTTTTCACCTCCCTATATATACTCCTTCTTTTCCTTTCCTGTTGTGTCTACCGATCAACATGTTATCCTTACGTGTTTCCAAGCTTGCCAAGCGTTACATGGCAACTGCTTCGAAGACTTTCACCAACAAGACGTCACAGTTGGACCGTGCTACCTTGACTATCAAGAACGGGCCTGTTTTCAATGGTTATTCATTCGGTGCCGACAAAAACATCAGTGGTGAAGCTGTGTTCACCACATCTCTTGTGGGATACCCTGAATCCATGACCGATCCTTCATACAAGGGCCAGATCTTGTGTTTCACCCAGCCTTTGATCGGAAATTACGGTGTGCCTTCCTCCTCGCAAAAGGACCACTTCAACTTGTTGAAGTACATGGAGAGCCCTACTGTGCAATGTATAGGTATCGTGGTTGCTGATGTCGCATTGGAGTATTCTCATTGGACCGCAGTGGAGTCTTTGCAACAATGGTGTCAAAGATCAGGTGTGGCTGCCATCACCGGAGTTGACACTAGACAGTTGGTGTCCTACCTCAGAGACAAGGGATCTTCCTTGGCAAAGATCACTGTTGGTGAAGAGTACGATGCGGACGAAGATGCTGCGTTCGAGGACCCTGGTTCTGTCAACTTGGTGCACAAGGTGACCACCAAGGCTCCCTTCCATATTGCATGTCCCCCGGAGTTCTCCAAGAACATCCACATTGCGGTGTTGGACTGTGGTGCCAAGGAGAACATCTTGAGATGTTTGGTTGAAAGGGGTGCTTCATTGACGGTGTTCCCTTACAACTACCCAATCCACAAGATCGCCAACAAGTTCGACGGTATCTTCATTTCCAACGGACCCGGTGACCCAACCCACTGTTCTGCCACTACCGAGAACTTGAAGGCTACCATGGACAAATACCACGACTTGCCTATTTTCGGAATCTGTTTGGGTCACCAGTTGTTGGCATTAGCCAGTGGAGCCAAGACCATCAAGTTGAAGTACGGTAACAGAGCCCACAACATCCCCGCGCTCGACTTGAAGTCCGGAAAATGTCACATCACCTCGCAAAACCACGGATACGCCGTGGACGAATCCACTTTGACCAGTGACTGGGAGCCATTTTTCACAAACTTGAACGATTTGAGTAATGAGGGTATGATCCACAAGCATAAGCCCATTTTCTCTACTCAATTTCACCCAGAGGCCAAGGGTGGACCGTTGGACACCGGATTCTTGTTCGACAAGTTCTTCAAGAACATCGAGGTCTACAGAGCTAGCAACGGGTTGAACTTGGGGTCGATTGACAACAGCTTGTTGGTGGATATTCTACCTAAGGAAAGAGTTGTGTGAGTACACAGAACCAACATCAGGAAATGAGAGCACCAGACATTTCCTTCATATTTACAAATAGACATATACGATAATTTGAATAGGAGGCGTGTAGGAACTCTGCAGGAACGCACACGAGGCTTGCAAGTCAGGTCGCTACATGCTTCCAAAGCAGCTCTGGTATCTATCTCGGAAAATAGAAACCACGGAAAAACGAAAACATTCAAACCCCGGATAAATCACAGTTTTGGTGGGTAAACTTCGGCAAGAACCGCAGGCACACAATAATGCGTGGCTCCAGACACCCTGTGGTGGCACAAAACGCCTCGACGCAGCCGTCGTTTACGTCGTAGCGGGCCTCGTTCGCTGATGTAGATCTCAGGTGACTGCGTGAGAAACATCAGACCACACCGCGGATTGGGTGCAAATGCGATGGTGCCATTCTATACGACGGAACGAAAGCAGCAGCAGCACAGGGTATAAATAATACGGGCAGCTCATTATGGATGGAGCTGTCCCTTCACAAGCAATGGACGTATTGTCATCTACCCTTCAACTGGGTGGTAACCTGACCTCCACCGGATTCTTCCTGACGTTTCAACAGCTCCAGGTTTCGCAGGATCCTGGTGTTGTGCAGTTGACCGTGATCGAAAAGTTGTGGGCTTCGTGGTATTTGTACATAGGCAACGACATATTTGCCACGGGTTTACTCTTTTTCTTGACCCACGAGTTGTTCTACTTTGGAAGATGTCTTCCTTGGTACATCATTGGCAAAGTCTCCTTTTTTGACAAATGGAAGCTTCAGCCAGGCAAAATTCCTACGGATAGAGAGCAGTGGGAGTGCCTAAAGGCAGTGTTTAAGCTGCACTTGTTGGTGGAGGTGCTTCCCATCTGGGGGTTCCATCCTCTTTGCTCCACACTCAACATATCTATCGACGTCCCATTCCCTTCAGTCAAGATTATGGCGGCCCAAGTGGCTTTATTTTTTGTGTGCGAAGACCAATGGCACTACTGGTTCCATAGGTTGTTCCACTGGGGATGGTTCTACAAGAACATCCACAAGCAACATCACAAGTATGCTGCTCCCTTTGGTCTTGCTGCAGAATACGCCCATCCTGTTGAAATCATGGCTTTGGGAACAGGAACAGTTGGTTTCCCAATTCTTTATGCCTGGGTAGCATCTGTGTATCCACAGTTCAATCTTCCTACGTTGCATTTGTTCACCGTGACCTCATGGGTGGTGTTTAGATTGATGCAAGCTGTGGACTCTCACTCGGGCTACGACTTTCCCTGGTCATTGCACCACTGGCTTCCCTTTTGGGCAGGTGCTGACCACCACGATCTTCACCACCACTACTTCATAGGTAACTACGCCAGTTCTTTCAGATGGACCGACTATCTCTTAGACACTGAGAGTGGTCCTGGTGCCAAGATCGGAAGGGAACAGAAAATGAAGACCAGAGCAGAGAAAAAGAATGTGTAGACGTGATTCAGAGAAGGTACTGGTAGGTCTATAGATTCTCACTATAATAATACGAACCCGCTGATGAAACGGTCCCGTACTATGTTGCACCCAAATGAGGTGCGTGAATCACAGCTGAGGAACTAGCAAATTGCATTAGGTCCAGACCAACCGAGTTAGGGCTTCAGTCCTAAAATCCACGATACTCACGTGACAGGGTATCCGCGCAAAAATTTCACCGCACCTGCACACACCCGATGGCCTCGGTGACACAAACGCTCGTCCCACCTAGTGCCCGAACAAATGAAAAAACTATAGCCAAAAAAATTTCCCTTTCCTATAACATTTGGATATCAACAGTTAACGTAAGTGACATTGAAACCTTTTAACAGCGCTGAACAGTCAGAAAGTATCCTAGGTATGAAATGAACAATAGCCCAGTTACAGTATATTCCTGACATGCGGTTGAACGTATTTGAAGCTCCCAGAAAGAAGATGAAGTTAATAAGAATGCAAACTCAATGAGCGAAGTCCTTATGAGAAAAAGCCTAAAGGTGAGACGTGTACAGCTAGTTGAAACAGTAAGATCCCATACTAACAGTTCTAGATGTCTAGATTAAACGAATATCAAGTTATCGGTCGTCGTCTTCCAACTGACTCTGTTCCAGAGCCAAAGTTGTACAGAATGAGAATCTTTGCTCCAAACACCGTTGTTGCCAAGTCCCGTTACTGGTACTTCTTACAAAAGTTGCACAAGGTCAAGAAGGCCTCTGGTGAAGTTGTTTCCGTCAATGTCATCCACGAAGCCCGCCCAACCAAGGTCAAGACCTTCGGTATCTGGATCAGATACGACTCCAGATCTGGTATCCACAACATGTACAAGGAATACAGAGACGTTACCAGAGTCAGTGCCGTTGAAACCATGTACCAAGACTTGGCTGCTAGACACAGAGCTAGATTTAGATCGATCCACATCTTGAAGGTCGTTGAATTGGAAAAGACCGACGATGTCAAGAGACAATACGTCAAGCAGTTCTTGACCAAAGACCTCAAATTCCCATTGCCTCACAGAGTTCCAAAGTCCAAGAAGTTGTTCTCTGCTAAGCAACCATCCACCTTCTACTAAGCGTGTTTCTGAGGCGTCTTGGGAACCGTTCATAGTGTAAATTGAATACATTGATTTATATATAAATGAATTATTATTAATAACCTAACCTATATCTTTTTGTAGTCTGGTTTGTCATTGGCATTTGGTGTGGGGTACACTAGTGATGCTGCAAGTCTACTATTTCCACGGGTATACCAAAAAGCTGTGGGCTCCATCGAGAAGTGCAGAACGGGAAATCGCCACGAGGGATTGAAGAATCGGAGATCCAGCTAGTGTGGGGTATGCTTCTGAACACTGAAAATTTCCTGGCGTGAACCAGTTCTATAAACTATCAGGAAGAAGTGTGGTGGCTCTACTTATGTTCACTCACTGAGGACTCGTAACTACTTCTCCCATCTAGTAGGATTACGGACTAGAGGTTTCTACCATGGGAAGCATAAAATGGTACGGGATCCCCCCGGATCCGGCTATATCGGGTTGCATGGGTTTTGTACCCGATTGTTCAATTCTTATACTGATTACTCTAATCCTTGATGCTGATTTGTCGCGGCTAGCCCTAGCACAGTATATATATCCGATTTGGTGCGGCTAAGGCTGCGCACAGTATATAAGCCACACTATATCCGTCTTTGGCGAACAAAAATGTCTTACGGATCAAAAGCTGCAGAAAGGTTGGCTAGCAAGATTTTCTTGGTCACTGGTGCCTCGGGAGGTATTGGTGAAGCAACAGTCAGAGAGATTGCTGCTGCTGCCAACGGTAACGTCAAATTCATCTTGACTGCAAGACGGAAGGAGAAGTTGGAGGCTTTAGCCAAAGACTTGGCAGCTAATTACCCTGCCATCAAGACCCATTCAGTCCAATTAGATGTCTCGAAGATTGAGACCATCCAGCCGTTTATCAGAGATTTACCCAAGGAGTTTGCTGACATCGATGTGTTGATTAATAATGCAGGTAAGGCGTTGGGCAAGGACCCAGTGGGCCTGATTCTCCCGGAAGATATCAAGGGCATGTTCGAGACCAATGTCTTGGGATTGATCACTTTGACCCAAGCGGTTCTCCCCATTCTCAAGAAGAAGAACTCGGGTGACATTGTGAACTTGGGTTCAATTGCCGGAAGAGATCCTTACCCCGGTGGTGGAATCTACTGCGCAACCAAAGCCAGTGTGAAGTCTTTCTCTAGCGTTTTGAGAAAGGAGTTGATTGACACCCGTATCAGAGTGTTGGAAGTGGACCCAGGTAACGTGGAAACCGAATTCAGTCTTGTGAGATTCAAGAACGACCCCGCGAAGGCTAAATCCGTCTACGAAGGCACCGAGCCATTGGTAGCCCAGGATATCGCCGAGGTCATTGTATTTGGTCTTTCTAGAAGAGAGAACACCGTCATTGCTGAAACGTTGATCTTTGCCAGCGACCAGGCTAGTGCTACTCACCTACACAGAAAGCTCTAGAAGTATGACTGGAAAAATGCAAATTGTTTGTTGAATACCTGATATGTAGTATGGATATTAAATGCTGTGTGATTTATATTCTATTGCTTAGAAGCTTAATTGCTCCAATGTCTTCGTCAATTTGGCTGCACCATCCACGGCCGTGTTACCCTCAATACTCATCTTAGCCCTACTGCTCTCCAATCCTGCCAACAACATGCATGCCTTACAGATCTTGTTCGACGACAAGTATCCACATCTCTCACATCTATTCCCGTCCTTGAATTCCATTTTTTTCAAACTGACAGAACCATCAGCGTTGACCTCCGTCTCGCCTGTTTCGACCTTCTTGTTGCTCTTGTATGTTCTCGTAACCTTCTTTTTCTTTGGTGCCAACACTAAATGTTCGCCACTGTAAATGATATCCATGATGCAGGAGGGCCTTATAGATTCCAAAGACTTGAGTAACTCTCTGGCGGTGCCCCGGAATGCCTCTGGGGCATATGTACACTCCGTAGAGAAGTAGTCCAACTTCTTATAATGTGCATATAATACAATTTCTTTTTGGTAAGTGTACTTGAAGGGCTTGGATCTCTTGATGGGGGAGCCTAGAGATTGGGTCAAAATGGCCGTAGACTTTTCCAATCTGGCTGTATCTCCACGGAGAATATTCATCAACACAGTTTCTGCAATATCGTCAGCGTTGTGACCCGTAACAACATGGTTTATTCCCAATTTTGCAGCTCCTCTATCAAGAGCTTGTCTTCTTAGTACACCACAGTAGGTGCAAGAAGACCTGATTCCAGCACACGAGACTATTTCGTCCATGGACCAGTTGTACAATTCTTTGTAGGAGATGATTTCTAATGGCATCTGATATTGTACCTGATTTCTCTTGACAGTAGCTAACGAATCATCTCTGTAGCCTTTGATTCCTTCATCTATGGAGAGCAAAACGAGTTCTAGACCGTATTCATATCTCTCATTAAGAAGCTTCAAAACTGATGCCAATACTGTAGAGTCCTTGCCCCCCGAAGCACCTATAGCCACTTTATCACCCTTGTGAAAGAGCTGAGCGTCTATGATGGTATTGTGTATTTCGGTCTCAAACACCTTGTAAAAACATTCCTTACACAACTTTTGCAAATTCTTAGGCCTCTTCATTACAGCCTTGCGGCCATGACATAGCTCACACAAAGCAGTCACCTTTATCTTCTTGGGTTCCGTCATACTGTGCAGCAATGCTTCTAGTGATGAGATAAAATTTCTTTCCCGCACTATAGATAAGATCAGCACCTGTATAGAAGTATAGGCTGGACAGTGCCAAAACTTCAAACATTTGCCTTAAAAAGCTATATTGAGGAGTCGTATATATCTACAGTCTAACATATCACTTTATATTAAGTAGGAAATTTCGCCAAGCGTATCCCATACCTATGCAGACTAGCCATGCAGTAATTTACAATGAAATTGGGAGTAAGGTCGCCATCTTAAGCCGACCACTCAGGCAGCAGTTTGAAACTCATCATTATTGGAGTTGACATTAGCATATCTGAACTTGTTGTTCTCCTCTTGGTTCTCCTTCTGTTCTCTATGCTGCTGTTGTTGCTGTTGTTGCTGTTGAGCAGGTTGTTTCTTGCCAAAACCATTAGAAGAAGTCTTCTCGTTCTTTTCAGTCAATAAGCCGACCTTTTCGTTCATGACAATTGCCAACTCTTGCAATCTAGATCTTTGTGGCTCGTTGCTGGTGAAATTGACAAACGCCTTGGATTCGTCAAACGATCCACTCACGTCACCTTCAAGCATAGGCTCCAAAATAGAAATTACCTTTTCAGTGGAAAGATCGAAGACCTTGGAGAGCTTAGAAATGGACAATTTCTTGAAAATGAATCTATAAGTGAAGATATAAGTCCTCAAACCCTCGATTTGCAATTGGTTCTTCATCATGTTCAATAATTCATAAGTACCAGGGAACAACTTCCAAATCTTGATGGAAGATAATAAACTGTAAGCTTTCACCCAATCTCCCTTTTGCAAGGCAATGGAAGCATGAACAATGTGATCTTTAATGCTTTCTGGTGGACCAGTGAAGAATTGTCTGTCGTGGAATTCTAATTTGCTCTTGAACGACTTAATGTTAGCTTTACGCTTGTTCTCCTTGGTGGAATTGGAAGATGCTGCCAATGCTGGAATTTCTATCAACAAAGAACAGGTCATGTGAACACATTCCAACAATTCCAAATTTATGTGTTGGTGGAATGGTAATAACTTCTGCTTTTCGACAACAGTAGCTTGGTTTGGATACTTGGAGTTGAAACCTTGACCGAGTAACTCCTTCGATCTTTGAGAGTTGACTATTTCGTTCAAGATACGGTTGGATTCCTCAATGGCACCAGATCTGAAGGCACACAATCCCAACTGGACCAATGCTCTGTTATATTGCACTTGCAAAGTAGAATCAAGGTGGTTGATACCATTATAAATTTGAGAGTTCAAAAATAGTTCTCTAGCCTTGTTGTAGTTACCATTCACAGCAAAGTAGTAAACACTAAGCAACAATGCATGTTTACCATAGATCTTGTTGTTATGGCTGGATAAGTATTTGGACAAGGATTCAATCAACTCCACTGGAGTGGCATTCTGCTCAACGATGGTGGATTGAGTGTCGATATCCTTAGCAGCATTTGCTTCATTGGCCTTGATTAATTGATCTGGCTTGTAGTAGACGTGCTCCAATCTTCTCAAGACCACTCTGGGCAATTGTTCGGTGTCAGTCCTCACTTCTTCTGGGGTGACTTTTTCGACATATGCTTGTCCTCTTACAACCAACTTGTAGATTATACCTTCATCCTTCAATCTTTCAACATATTCAATCGAGTGAGGGTCGGTGTTCTGCAATGATCTTGTGAATTCGTCATCCAATCTGTCCACCAAGGAGCTGATAGAGCCATACATAACCTTGACACCGTCAGCATTAGCTTCAGGTTCGATATCAATTTCATCGGTTGTTTTACCATATTCAGAAAGTTGGTAGCTCTTAATTTGCGATTCCAAGATTTCAAACAAATCGTTGAGGTTGGATTCCTGTTGCTTCCACAATTCCAATGGCATGAATGCTTGGTTGGAAGAGGCATCAAATCTGATAGATATCAACATTTGGTGTATGCAGATCAACTCGAAAGTATTGTTCTTGTTAACAGTTTTCAACAAGTCTTCCAAGCTTTGGATCTGTTCAAATCTGTCAATGTTCTTCTTACCACGGGTTTCAGCGATTTGCTTCAAAAGGGTGAAAACAGTGTTCAACACTCTTCCTCCAGCATAAGAATCGTCTGCTTGTTCCTTGGCAGCCTTGGGGAGGTTCAATGGTTCTTCTGTGTCAAATAATTCTGGGTTTTCTCTGAATAAGTCAAAGAAGACTTGGTGTTCCTTAATTTGTTTCTTCAATCTTTGTCTAGCAGTGTTGAAAGCTCTAGCTTCATCGGCATTCAAAGTCTTTTCAGCCTTTTCATTTTCGACGGTGGCATTAGCGTAGTCTTCCAATCCTCCCAAGCATTTGATATAGACATTTGGAGTACCGTAACCTTGCTGGTTGGATCTAGCAAGAAGACGGTTTAATTTGTCGAATTCAGCCACAACAGTGGTCCAGGTATTGCTACGCTTCGCAACATTGATAGCCTCAATCGAATCACGAATGTCGTCCATCAACTTTTCCTTGGCGGATTTGACCACCTTTTTGCCTTCATCTTCACTGTCACTGTCACTGTCACCTCTAGCATTCTTCATGAAACTCTTTTTCAAGAAATAGGAAGGACCTGTGGGCACATCTGAATCGGAATCAGATTCATCCGAATCGGAGTCATTGTCAAATTCTGAGTCAGTGGCTTCGGAAAGAAGTTCTCCTTCAGAAGAACTTAACAACTCCTCTTCTTCAGAGGATGAGTCGGAGCTATAACCAGATACGAAGAAACGGGACATCTTCTAGTTTGGTATCTGCCGTATGATAGTTTAACAAATTTTCAACGATGTGAAAAAATTTACTGTGTGGTGCGTGGATTTACGCTTACGTGCTGAAAAATATGCGCGACCTATATGTTCTGCCAAATTAAAATATATGTTCAGTTCGACTCTTCATAGGTAAGATCGAGGTAAATTCCGGATATTGACAAGATTCGCTTCTATTGAAAAACTGTTACTCTCTTTCTATTGTGTATACTTTTTTGAATTGTCTGGACCCTAATTTTTGTTGTCAGAAAATTCGCAGAGCACGATAGGATACGCGATTGTTAATTTCTATGCTGCTTACTTTTATTGTCAATGGGTCAAAAAAAGACCATTTCACTGTTGAAGCTATGAATAATAAACGTAGGATAGGCTTGGAGAATATTTGAATGTATTTTCCCGAAAGCTAAGCTGTACTCTCAGCTCGTCTAATTTTCTAGTTTGTTAAGGTGTAGCTCCTAACTCGCAGGAACTTGAAGGGTTTCTCGTTCCTAATTGCAAAATGCGACTCTTCCCCTTCATCTTCATGCCCCTCCTTTTTGACCCCATAATATCTTATCCACGCTAATTTGCTATGACTGAATTTCCCCATTGATTTAATTTGATAATGGTAGTGAAATACGTAATAGGGTACAGAGCCGTTTTCAACCACCACATGAACTTCGCCATCGGATGATACCGTCCATCTCCCCTGATATATTGCCTGGCTTTGCTTAACAATCTGCTTCCCTGCACTGTCCACAGAGTTGGATATTCCCTTTTTGTGCCTCAGCATAAGTGGAATCGCCTTATTCGGTTCTAAAGGAGTAAGAAGTTTCACACATGTCCCGTCAGGATAGAATCGTAGATATCTGTAATATGTGATTATTCGTATTGGGTTATTCCAACTATTCGAGAATTCTGCTTTACTACCTTCGCTATAGTAGTTAATGACACTGATATAGCACCCCAAAAACTTGACAAAGGGTCTGTTTTGCAACATATATTTCCAAGAGTTTGAGTACTGTGGGAGAATCTGTAGTTGATCTTTCGGTATGGGGAGATCGGAGTCCTGTACCTTTTCACCAACACCCAACCTATCGTACACCGACTTGTTCTCCTCATACACCTGAGCCGGGTATACAAGGTAGCATAATTTTCTCCAGAAGTTTGATGTGCCTAGAGTTACGTAGGCGTGTTTTTTGCAAGTGGTGGCAAAACTGAACCATGATTCTGGAGACGTTATCAATAAGATCTCTAGGATCTCGAGCCAGATATCATGCGGTAAATGTATCAAGGGAGACACCGGCTTTATATCAGCAATCAGGTCTTCTCCGTCTAGGCCCATGTTGGCAAATCTGATGGCAACGTCGTCTGTCTCATCTTCGAGTGGATTAGGAGCTCTCACTTCACAGTGTTGATATTCTTGGAGCTCCTTTTCAACATCAATCAGCCTGATTTTGGCCTCATCTAGTCTCCTATTAGGATTTTTCCCTTCCGAATGTGCCCGAGCCGCAGCATTGGAGTCTTCCTTTACCCTGTATAGCAAATCAACATGGTCGTTCATCTTGTATGCCTTACGATAGTAGTCCACCGCATCGGACATCATTCCGTGAGCTTCCTTATCGATAGCCTTGCGGAACCAGGAGATGGCCTCCTGATCTTTGTCTGATAGTGGTTCATTGTCGTGGTTGGCACTGCCCACTATGGTAGACCCATTCATGCTTATTAATGAGTGTGGAGATGAGTGCGGTTCCGATAAGGCGAGCGATGGCAACTGAAGAAATCATAGTGCTCACCACAATAGCTAGCGCGAATTTGACCAGGAAACATCAATAAGTAAATGCCCAAGAATGCTTACAAGCTATGGTGATAATCGTATTGATTTTATAGTCGTGTTCTCGTGTATTTATTTCTAGCCAAGGAGTTCATCTAGGAATGCGTCGTCTCCGGTAGGTGCTTTGCGGAGCTCCTTTTTCACCTCCACCTTTTTGGAGTTTCGTTCAATTGCAAGGTTTCCCAATAGCTCATCTAGCGGGACTTCATTTTGTGACACCTGTTGTACCTCTTTTGGTTTGGTGTTTGACCTAGAACCCAATAAGAAATCTAGGTCCTCATCTAAATCATATTCTTGTGTCTCATCGGTAGTGCTTGTAATTCGGGCATTTAATGCGGATACGTGGCTAGCATTATTGGCGTCAATGTTATTGATATCTATGATTTTGGATTTTTTGGAGGTGCTCGAATTGGAGCTGAACTTATGGCGAATATCGTCGTATAACTTGCTTTGTTTTGCCTTTTCCTCTCTCTCCTTGTTGTCTTTGATTTCTTGGTCAGTTAATCTCCGTGACTTTGCTTCGGGATTAAATATTGCTGACAGCCCTATAACATACCCATCAAGCTGGTCCAGTGACAAATCCATGATATTTTGTGTATGCTTTCTGTTGTGCAAATCATTATAGTCGTCCGTGGTCTTGGTGATTGACCCATAACTCTCGAGACCATACTCCTCCAAGAAATTATCAGAAACCTTTGCTTTCAAATTCTTACGATTCTTGCCCGAGTTGGTATTGCTTGCTGATTTCGCCAATATTTCACGCAAATTGATCGTCTCTCGTCCTTCGTTCTCCTGATTAACATGCTGGTTCACCTTCGATCCCAAGTAAATCCCATCAATTTCGTCTACTTCGGGACCTTCGGGACATTCGGAGGTCGTCTTGCTTTCTTCCTGCTCCATCTGAGTCAAGATCTGCTGCTTAATCTTGAGTTTTTGCTCTTGGGTCAATTCGGTGTCTCCCAATTGAGGATAAAAGTGATTGAGCAAGGCATCGTCAGTCTCAGAGTCCCACTCGCTATCCGAGTCCTCGAGTACAATGCGATTAGAATTCTTAGATGATTCTGTGTTTTTGGAGCTCCATTTGGGGCGTGGTGTAGTGTCTTTCTTTGGGGCACTAATGCCGTGTTTCTTCATATACTGAAACTTGGACTTTTTGTCCCATTTTGAATTCTTCAACACCATTATGGCAGTGGTATATAAATTAGTGCTATTATGTGATACTATGCTTCAGTAATATCTCCGCAAGGCAAGGTCTATTTTTTGGCTTCAAGGATTTGGTTCCAGAATATTGGGATCTTTCCTCGGCAGTTACGCACTAAAATTTATCGCAGTAGCGTTTACACCAAAACTCGTCAACATGTCAGGAGAAAAGGACAAGGCAACGACAGCATCGATTGAGGAGCTTTTAAACCGACTTGCCAGGGGCGAGACCCTCAGCGAGACCCAACAGAAGCAAATGAAGGACTACAAGTTCTGGAAGACCCAACCAGTCCCCAGCTTGGATGAAACCATTGACGCCGAGGGCCCCATCCATGCAACCTTGACACCAGCCGACATTCCAGACAGCCCGCTCCCATTGATCGACGGCTTTGAATGGTCGAATGTTGACTTGGAATCCGAATCCGAAGTCGAGGAGCTCTACCAACTCTTGTACGAACACTACGTTGAGGACAAGGATGCTACCTTCAGATTCAAGTACTCACATGAGTTCTTTAAATGGGGATTGAAGCCTCCAGGATGGAGAAAGGATTGGCACGTTGGTGTGCGTGTCAAGGATACCGGAAAGTTGGTGGCGTTTATCGGTGCCATTCCTATTTCTTTGAAATTGAACAAGACAGGTAAGGTTATTCCCAGCGTGGAGATCAACTTCTTGTGCATCCACAAGAAGTTGCGGTCGAAGAGACTCACGCCGGTCTTGATCAAGGAAATCACCAGAAGAGTAAATAAGGTGGACATTTGGCAGGCGTTGTACTCCGCAGGTATCATCTTGCCCTCGCCAGTTTCTACTTGTCGTTACACTCACCGTCCAATTAACTGGACCAAGCTCCACGACGTGGGTTTTTCCCATTTACCCTCTGACAAGACCAAGTCTGCCATGGCAGCCCACTATGCCTTGCCCAATGCTACATCTACCAAGGGCTTGAGACCTATGGAAAAGAAGGATGTCAAGGACGTGTTCGAGTTGTTCAATGATTTCCAGCAGAAGTTTGATATTGTCCAACTTTTCGATTTGGAGGAGCTCGAGCACTGGCTTTTGGGAGGAAAGTCTACAGACCAAGAATCCACTGTTGTCAAGACATACGTGGTCGAGAATGATTCGGGCAAGATCACCGATTTCTTCTCCTACTATTTGCTTCCATTTTCGGTTTTGGATAACCCACAACACAATGAATTAGGAATTGCCTATTTATACTACTATGCATCAGACACCTCGGGCAAAGATAACTACAAGCAGAGATTGAACGGCTTGATTAACGACGCTTTGATCACATCCAAGAAGTTTGACGTCGATGTGTTCAATTGTCTCACCTCGCAAGATAACACCTACTTCATCAAGGATGCCAAGTTTGGCAGTGGTGATGGTTTCCTCAATTTTTACTTGTTCAACTACAAGACATGGCCCGTACATGGGGGTATTGACAAGCAGACTAAGGAGGTTGTGGACGATCAGACCAGTGGTGTGGGTGTAGTCATGTTATAGATGATCCCGCATTTAATATTTAGAAAAATAAGTATGAGTGAGTGCAAACTGAACTTACTAGTCCCACTAGCGTCAAGATGAACTAGACACTTGAGGCGTTAACTGCACTAACTGGGGGTAGTTAGTCGTATTTAAAAATGGTTATATGCAGTCCTGTCTATTTCCATCGCACAGACCTAGATAAATTTTTTGAAAAGCGCAGCCCATCGCACATTGAATTGCAGCACAGAATGATTTCTTCTAGTACATGGGTACCAAGAGGCTACGCCTCTGAGTTTCCCGAGAAGTATGAGCTCAATGACGAAGAGATGGAAAGAATCAACGCCATGGCAAAACTTGAATTGAACGATGTCGCCGAAGAAGAAGATGAGGCAGTAGAACAGAAGGCTGAAAAGTCACTCAAGGAACAAATTGAGGTAGACGACGACTTGAAAGAGTACGATTTGGAAAACTACGACGAGGATGTGAATGAAGACGGTGAACAAGTCACCATGTTTCCTGGATTGTCCAACAGCGATGTCAAATTCCACCAAGATGAAGATGGAAACGATCCATACTTGACCTTACCGACCGAGACAGATGCCCAGGAAGAAAAGCAAGAGTCTCAGATCTATCCTACCGACAACTTGGTCTTGGCCACCAGAACAGAAGATGACGTTTCTTACTTGGACGTATATGTGTACGATGACGGTGCTGGCGCTCCCGCTGGAGCTCAAGAAGAAGAGGAAGACAAGCTTGATGCCGACGTCGCCAAAGGGTTGGTGAGGGAATCGAATTTATACGTTCACCACGATCTCATGTTACCCGCATTTCCCTTGAGTGTTGAATGGATCAACTACAAGCCTGGTCAAGCCAATACAGATGACTTAAACATTGGGAACTTCGCCGCTGTCGGTACGTTCGACCCACAAATCGAAATATGGAACCTCGACTATATTGACAAGGCTTTTCCAGATATGATCCTCGGCGAGCCTCAGCAAAACTCGTTGTCTGCATTGAAAAAGAAGAAGAACAAGAAGAAGAAGAACAAGGGGCATGTAACCACCCACCACACCGATGCTGTTTTGTCATTGTCACACAACAAGGTCCATAGGTCAGTTCTCGCATCCACATCCGCTGACCACACCATCAAATTATGGGATCTTAATACAGGAACTGTGGCCAGATCGTTGATGAATGTTCACAACAGTAAGACAGTATCGTCGTCGCAGTGGCATCCTAAGGAAGAATCGATATTGTTAACCGGTGGTTACGACGGTACTGCTGCAGTCACCGATGTAAGAATTTCTGAAGAATTACAAATGACTAGAAATTATAAGGTGGGATCAGGTGAAGAGGTCGAAAACGTGCGTTGGGGACACCCTTCCACTCCAGAGATCTTTTACGCCGGTACGGATAACGGTAACATCTATTGTTTCGATGTTAGAAACACCGAAAAGCCACTCTGGACATTACATGCCCACGATGCTGGAATTTCCTCGTTGGACGTCAACAATCATATCCCTGGCATGTTGGTAACTAGTGCCATGGGAGAAAAGTCTGTGAAGCTCTGGAAATGTCCCGCTGATAGCTCGTCGGGTCCCTCGATGGTGTTATCCCGTGATTTCGGTGTTGGAAATGTTCTCAGCAGCTCTTTTGCTGGCGACATCGAAGTTGCTGGAAATTTGACTGTTGGAGGTGTGAGTGGTGCATTGAAGTTGTGGGATGTGTTTTCAAACCCATCTGTGAGAAACTCGTTCCGTTCAGAGCTTAAACAATTGCAAATAGATGCCAGAAAGGAGGCCAGCCTGAACGGCCGTGCCTCCAGAATCGCAAGAAAGTATCAAGGAGAACAAGGAGAAAACATCATGACTGTTGAAGCCGGAGGATTCGAAGACGAGTCCGATTCAGACAACGGTGACGAGGGCGAAGATGCCGATGAGATGGAGGAAGACGAAGATTAATAGAGCATTTTTAATTGTTACAATGTCAAATAGTATTATGTAGAATTTTGCGTATACTCGTTTATAAGTGGTTCTCAAACTTCTCGACCAAGACCTCGACTTCTGAACCACTAGATATGGAATCGTCCACAATTCCATTGATGGAGACGGTGGGGGTCACATGTACACCGACGCCTCTCAAGTACTTGGTGAAATACTTGATTGGGGCGGTAGCAGCGTTTCCACCGTTGCTAGGTTCGTCCTTGTTGAGCCTGATCTGCAACTTGCTCAAGATCTCGCTCTTCTCAAAAGGCAACAGGGCATCCTTGGCCACGATGTCGTAAATTTGCTCGTAGATCTGGTTTCTGTTCAAGTCGACATTGTAGGAATCGGAGAACTTGGGCCTATTTTCGAAGAGGATCTTGGAAAGGTTCCAAAAGTTTTCAGACGCCTTTTCTGGCGAGTGTTTGCTAAACAACTCAGCAGCCACGAAGGCGAATTCATGGACAAGGACCGCGTTTGGATGCCATGGCTGAATGACATTGACGAACACAAACTGGAACTTTCCTGGATGCTTTTCATTGAGCTTGTGAATCACCGTGTTGTACAACTTGAGATAGATCTTCGCACTGAAGGGGCAGGTGTAGTCTAAGTACAAGTTGATGACATTGGGAGCGCCAGTGGAAGCAGCTGCGGCCAATTGCTTGATACTATAATAGTGGTGGGTAGCGTACTTTGGAGAAATCATGAAGAGAGACTGTACTTTTTAGAAAAGATCGCCAAAGCGGCACCTGTGGTGCTCTTTATAATAGTTGCGCCTGCGTCAAGTCTCGTGGGGTTCACGCATTTGTCAACTAATTAGTAAGGTGGTCTGGTGAGAAGTGGCATCATTTACAATGTCGCCAACGAAATACGTGACGGTAATCAAAATATATTCCTATTCTTGAGCTTAATCACCACTACGGCTAGCTGATTACACTGCTGGAGCTGGCGCTTAGAAGAGCCACATTAGCGTTTAGTGTACCAAACCTGCACGGAAATATCAGATAAGATTCGGTGCGCAGTGGCTCACGATCGGAGTAGCGAGCACGCTCTAAAAAATAACGGGTTTGACGGCTTCTAATACCTTACAGCTCAATAGAACTCAAAAATATTTGTTGTATTATTACGTCTAATGGACCCCCCTATTGCACATCATTAAATTATTTCCTATTCGAGCCCCGCTTCTCAGGCGAACTGACTGGAGAGGAGTGCACAGAAGGCACTGTCAGCGTATCGGATAGATCGTAGTCTTTTGGATCAATATCGTTCACCACCCCCCCCAACGCTTTTTTCCTGGGTGAAGTCCGTGTTGCAATTGTTTTCGAGATTGTAGTGCTTTCGATTACCGTTGGCACAGAAGTTTGTGTATTGGTCTCATTTTTGCGCTGCATTCTTGTGGCCTTTCTTTGCGGAGCCTTCTTCCTCTTTTTGTTCATTCGGGCCTTTCTGGTGTGCTTATGGGGGTTTTCCTTGTCCTCGCTATTCGACGAAGAAACAACCTTACTGTCATTTGGTTGCATTTCTTGTCCAAGATTTTGCTCAAGTGTAGATGATATGTGTTTGTCTGTTTCACCATTGATTAAGCTTTTGATGTCCTTACGATTAGTACTATCTTTCGATTTTCGCTTATCGGGTAAAGAATTTGCAGAGGCTTGATACCCCTCTTGCGTATTTTGAATTTCAACTTTGCCATTGCTTTTTGCACTTTCCTTTCCGTCAACTAAAGAGGAATCCTGCTTCTCTTGGCTAACGTTCGAGGATAAAATTCCTCTGGACCTTACGACCCGCTTCAGGAAGGTATTATCAATTGACCCTACTGGCTCCGTGTCTGATACATTACCCGTAATTTCATTATTTCCAGCCCTAGAATCAACCTCGAAGGATTTCATTATTGATATTTGGTTCAGGTTCGTCATTTTGAGACTTGTTTTCACCGACACTTCTTTCAAAGGCTGACCGGCACTGTTTTCTAGAAAATTGGAAATATCTGGAACCACATATTTATTTTTGGATGGTGCTTTCGGTGAGGCTGCATTTTGTCGTATCACTGTCTCATCATCTTCATCATCGATGCCAAGAGGGTGATTTTTCGTGCCAGATCTCTCGTCTTCAGAGGATTCCGGTGACTGCGATGGATATACCCTGAGGGCGGTGTTTGTCATGACTATTCTATTGTTGCCCACCTTAGAGGTGAACTGTTCGTTATTTTCATGATTTCTGGGATGTTTTATGTCGTCCCTGGGCCGGTCTGTGTTACTGGGCCTTTTTGCACGAGTCCCGTTATCTGAAAGAGTCAAGTAGTTCTTGATGTCAGATTTTTTTGTACGATTACGTCTGAAAATGGCGTCGGCCTCTGCCTCTAGTTGTTCTCGCTTGACTATTTCGGCCAATCTGGAAGCAAAATTGCTGTTCTTGTTTGTTCGTTTCTCAGGAATTCTCGGGACAAACGTGCCTGATGCTTTCAGCTGCTGTTTGAGAGGAGGGGGCTGTCGTATCTTGGGAGATTTAGATTTAGCTACCCGCAGATCAGTCTGTTTTGGAGTGGAGGTATAGAATTGCGCTTGTGAGATGACGGAAGGATTCCCAAAACGGGTCGCAGACTCGCTTAATTGTTTTACTTGGTTCGCGTTCTCTGATTTCTCCTCTGTATGTAATCTTGTGGTTGGCGATCCGCTGTTGTCACTCGATGGCTGCGTTAAGGAGGTTTTGCTTTGCGAATTGTCCGGTTTGCCGAAGCCCCAGGAGATAAGCTCCAGTTCCCTAATCCTTGTAAATATTCGCAGAAATATGGACCCATTTTGAGCGGATTCCGGGGCATATATACCCTTCTCTGCCATTCCGTGTTTATTATGACTTTTACGTTTTGATTTCTCACCGCGCTCTGTATGTGATACACGAATAAAATGTATCTGACATATTGTAGTGCGCGCTCGCCGCTGTGTTAACACCCACTATAGAAACTGAGAAGTTTTCACAGATGTAGCTATAATACACTATACAAACTTTATACACTGAAATTACCCTAATGAAGTATCACTAACTTGCACTTATCAAATAAAACGTCGTGAAATTTGGAATCGTCGTCCACCTCAAACTCTGTTAACTTTTCCTTATGTAGCTCACTGAAGTCGTCATTCACAATATCATTCTCATTGATAAAATCTTCATAGTCATTCTTCAAAAACAACCTGACGTTTTGCATGTCACCACTTGAATCTCCTTCCAAGTTTAATCTCTTGTGCAACTTGGTTTTCAAGTCTTGCAATCGCAAGTTCGATGGAAGGAGTAACACGAATATATCATCTTGGTAGTAGAACTTGACCTTCACCTTAGTCTGCTTGGAGTCGGCTCCTGGCGGACCGTTGAGAAGGTTACTATTGGACGATGAGCGAGAACGGCCATATGATTCACTAGAGGGAGGGGTGTTTGAATTTCTCGAGGGACCATTCGATCCCTGGTTGGGCAATGTGGAATATTGCGACAATCTATCTTGCTGATAATTCGACTGTTGACTTATTGGCTTCGAAGTCCTCCTTATGTTTGCGCCGTCATCGGAAAATTCCTTGTCGAAGCCGTTTTCTAGAACCTCAAAGAGTCTCAACACTTCCTCAGACCGCGATATGTGGACTGGCAAAGCAATTAAATTTCTTAAATAGTAATCCAATTTCTCTCTTCTCAACTTGGAGATGTTGTCATTTACATTGATCAAGGGACCTGGGATCGAAGGAATTATTCTTCTAGAGTTTTCGATCTTTCCTGCTTCATAAGGGAATAACTCCAACAATTTCACTTGCAAATCGTAGAAGTCTTGATAGTATCTGTACAAGTATCTGATTTTTCCATTGGATAACCTTGCTGTAATCAAATATTGATATCTTCCGTGATCCAACTGGTAGGAGTCCACACCCGCTTCCAAAATGGCGGTGTTTGAGGAGCTCAACGAGGAGCGGTTGGATTGGGTATTTCCTTCGAAAAACTGCGTATTGGACGACACTGGTGGAGTTTGGTTGTTTGTTATAGATCCGAGAGGAATGGTAGATGCCTGGTACTTTGCTGTTTGGTCCTTCCACTGTTCGACCGTTGGAATCTTGAAATTGTCTATGGCACGAATAATTTCCTCTTGGGTATGAGGGGTGTTTGCGCCTTGTGCAGGGGATGGGTTAACCAAATCGACTATTTTGACATAGGAGACCGGTACCAAGCCAGGGCCGCCCAATCTGTTGATGGGCTTGGCAATAAACCATTCGTAGTCGTGATGAGCGCATATAATCAAGTTCTCTCCCGGAAGAATGTCCAACTCGTCTTCTCGTTCGGCCTTGAATTCGAAGAGAGTCACTGCGTATAGCGTCTGGTTGGAGTTTCTGTTTGGCTTTGAGGCAACTGTGGAGTTGTCGGTGGTCAGCGTCAACGGTCTTGAGCGGTTAAAAACTTCGAAGTAGCTAATGGGCACCATACCTTTGGCGTTCGTCATTGGGTTGGTGGCCTCATACCATCCGTTGGAATTATCGTTGGAGTTGGTGTCGTCGTCTTCGGTAAGGACGTGGAAGAAGTCGCCCTTGGAGAACTTCAACTCGCCGGGCCCCTGAGGCTGATAATCGTACAAGGCCTTGATGACCTTCTTCGGGGTCTGGAGGACTGGGTCAAGGTCGGTACCTACCGCCGACAGCGACGATCCCACACGTGATATGGAATGTTTGGGAGACCCCGAGGAGTTTGACTGCCGCTTACTTCTTCTGAACGACTTGATCATACTGTGCGGTGACGGTAGTGGGAGGAGCGGGAAATACTAAAGAGAGCGTGGATGTAGTGAGATGAGGGACCTGTGAGAAGGGATCAATGACAGCAGACACTGGAGGGGCGGGATGTGGTCGGCCGAGACGAAGGGTGTGGATATATGCTGGGCCTGCGGTGAGTTGGAACTTCTGTGGAACAGTGGGATGCACATTTCGAGCTCCAGGCGAAAAGTCGTGCGGGCGGCGACTTTTCAACTGTAAGGGGATTCGAGAGGGGCTATATTGGATTGGGTCACACAGCATCGACAGGGATGGCGGCCGGTGGTGGGTCGCCTTGGCAGTGGAGTATGTGGTGGGACGGGTTTAGTTGCCGGTACAGCCAGTAGGACTCCTAGTCCAGCGGATATGCCTCTCCCCACTGGGCATGGGCCTCTGGCAAAATTTCTTCGGCCCACCACGCTGTGTCTCGCAGTGCGGGCGATGCTGCGCGGCGGCGGATGTCGGTGGCCGCGGGTCCAGGCCGCCAGGAGCTAGGGAGAGCTAGTGCGAGAACAGGCGGTGCGCGCAGGAGGCTAGCGGCAGCTGTCGCCGTGGCGCGGGTGCGCTGCGCTGGGCGGTTCGCCGGGCTAGTGTGTCTGGTCGGTGGTTGCCGTGCCTACGCGCGCGTTCTGGTAGTCGTATTGCATTGTAGCCACAGCTACACGGTCGTAACGCGGCCATGGTTGCCTATTTTAGTCTATTGTATTCCAGGGTTAGGGGCGGTACACGTGAGCCGTGCCTGCTCGCATTTCTTAAACGGGAAAAATTCATGTGTGCGAAGATGTCACTCCAATTGTTGCAGGCACGGACTGTAGTGCGGGACTGGACCACAATACTAGTGTTGTCATCGTAAGGCGTCCTTTTCTGGCACTTCGGGGCTTTGACAGAGAGTTCCTAATATATTCTGTTTAATGACTATTGTAAAATACATCTGGAAGTAGGCTGAGGCTATTTTTTACCTGCAGCGTTGTGTCAAGTCGCACTTTGTGCGGTGTGTCGCGACACTGGTTCGGGCGAAGTCCTGTCAACAGGTCTGCTCTATCTTTCGTTGCAAACCCCCATATCTATTGGAAACCCTCGGAAAAATCCATCTTTGGCTCAGTCTGCTCTTCCCTAATTCCCTGGGGTGCTCATTTTGCTGTGTCGCCCCAGCATATCTATTACTCTCTCGTTTATCTTCACTGGTACCCCCGTTCGGAGTCCATGACAAATTCCCCCATATCAATACCACCCCCTATTATTCCCTCGACCGCGCCGAGGAACCTCTTGTCGTCGTCGAGCTTGAATTCTCGGTTGAACTCGCTCTTGGTCTCAGTATTCGCATCCGGCGAATTGGAATATCCTGTCCCCAAACTGCCCTCGCTATCACTGAAATTATATTCGTCAAATTCGTCGCCTCGGTCTGTACGAGACTTGTAGTACTTCTTCTTTGGAGGCTTTTTTACTGCCTCGATCTGCTCGTACTGGGTGTGTTAGTATTTGATGGTCTGGGTCAACTGAAAAAAATTACATACTTCTCGGTATTTGGCCAAGTATATCTTGAGGGCTTCTGCATAGTTCTCAAATCCCAACGTATACATCGCCCATAAAATGTCTTCGCCATTAAGGGTCTTTCTCTTTTCGATTTTGCACTTGTCTGCAGCTTGACTGGTGATAAAGGAAATGAATTCACTGACACTCTCTTGGATACACTCCTTGGACTCTCGTGAGAGCTTGGCATGGGGTGGAAGGGCTTTCTTCATCACCCTCCCAACTGTCTGTTAGTATTATTGTCTCTGCGCAAACACCGTTTAGCATATATCTTCAAATATTCATACCGTTTGCAATAGGAAGGAATCTGTCCTGTTCCTTGATCTCGTAGTCGGAGTTCTGCCACTCGATGTCGATTATATTCTTCGAGTTTTCCATGTTGATAGATCTATCGTATATTCACTCCAGGCATGGGCTATTTATTCCGGCTCGCTAAATTGCTGAATTTGCGACATCGGAGATTAGAGTTATCTGATCGCTACATCGCCGCGCGGTTATGTTTTCCCTGCAGAACTTTACTGCAACGCTCGGCAAGCATCAAACAGTGTGACTTAGCATACTCATGCCCCGTGGATTCGTCTATAACTTTTCTAAACATCGCTTAATGTAGTTGTAGTAAATTTCACAATCGCCTCGTTCTTCCTTCCAATATGAGAAAAGAATAAGAGAGTGTTCAAACATTGCAATCACCCCCAGTCGCGGCATTATCATGTCTATCATCCCAACAATCTCGTCCATATTGGATGCTTCTGGAGATAAACTCACAAATTGCTGGAAACTCGGGTCGCTCACTGCTGCCTTGACCATCTCTTGGATTTTCATATACAACATGAATTGGTAGAGGTTTCCAATAAAGACATTCCGCAAATAGTACCACAGTCCAGGATGTCTGTGGGCCCCAATCTTGGGAATTAACAATTTGGGGACTGAGATTAGATGCTGCACAAACACTCGGAGAATCTTGGATCTTGCCAAGGGTATATTTTTCACTCTCATTTCATCGGGGTCGTCTGACATACCGTCTTCAATTCCGTTGTCCTCGTTGAGGTACTCAATGTCCTTGGAGAAATCTTCATCTGGATGCTGTTTTTGATAAAACTGTGGAGCATGCAAGAGGTTGTAGTAATCGATTCCGGCGTACTCGTCAGTGGTATTGGACTCGCTGGGGGCGCTGTTGGAGAAAAGAGCAGTTGCAGGTGTCTCTGCTCCAGGAAGTGATGGACCACCGGCCACAGCGTTAGCCTTGATCACCGCCATCGCAGCACCCAAGAGTTCCATGAATGGAATGCGATCCTCCAAAATTAGGTAGATTATTGGACGGAAGAGTAGTAACTTGGAGTTAATAATTCTTGTCTTTATGTACATGATGGACTCCGATTGGGCCCGCAACAAGAGGTCATCATCTACCAAGAAGTCGTCAAGCTTTTCCTGGATGTCAAATTTTGTGGGTGTATCTGCTGCATCGCTGTTGCTCTCTCTCCGAGTTTTCATTCGTTTGTAAATATTTTCCACATCTACTTCCTGCAATACAAAATTACGAATTCTCGGATTCAACGAGTTAATTACTCCATTGTACTGGTTTAAGTACTTAACGAGACTGGTCCATATTGTTTCTTCGTAAAAATACTCTTGGTCCCAGGCTTTCTGAAGTAGCATTTCGTGAGCGTGCAACTCATCAAACATTTTGTTGTCAATCTTTCTGACTGCAACCTCTGTAAGATAATAGTACCATGCATGCTCGTCAAAATATCTGTTCGACAACCGGAGACTTGCTTCACTGTGGCTGGATCTCGATTCTTCACTCACAATGCCAGCAATTTTTGGGAATGATGATGGAGGAACTACTTGTGTTATACCTGACAAAGGAACATACGGAGATAGCTCAACTCTCAATTCACACTCTAGTTTCAAGCAGGTCCAGAATAAACGGTCTAGTATCTCTTTCTTTCTAGGCTTTATCAGGTAAGAAGGGTCTTCCCTGTTCCTGGTATTTTTAATCTCCAAATAATACATCATGCTTTGACACGCAGCACTAATTGATCGGTAGGCGGGTAAAGGGTTCAAGAAGTAAAGTTGAGCTTGGCTATTAAGCATATAGTAAAGAACCTCTCTCAAGGAATTCGTTTTAATTGTAAAAGGATAAGAAGATGACAATTCTCTAGCGTACTCAAGTAATGAAAATGCTATTTTGATTCTTGTTTTAGGGACATTGGGATGAGCACCTTGGATGAAGTCGCAGTCAGCAAAGGCCCCAACATTGAGATCCTCTCTCTCGTCGATTGAACTTTTGAACTTATTGAGATTTTCCAATTGTATAGGAGTGGAAATACACCCCAATGCACATATGATTACTATTATTGGAATAGATTTGCAGAGCGATACAAAAGCACGCTGACGATAGGGACTATCTGCGACTCTGTTCATCTTGATCGCTTCAAAATATACCGGTGGGAACTGTCCTGTTGTTTGGATGGTCTTTTCGTAAATGTCCAAAAGTTGAATGAGTTCTAGGCTGGGGTCATAATTTTTTATGAACTTATAAATCTCTATGGCTTCCAAAAAATCCAACACGTCTAGCACCGGGACTTTTGTATGGCAGTTTATGAAGAAAGAGTTAACAAGATTATTGAAATTGTGACTGATGACATCTTCCATTGACTGGAAAAGTTTTATCTTCCCTTCGAGAGTTCCGCCAGTATCAAAGGATGAAGTGTTGGAGGTATTGTAGGATTTGATCAACGTAGAAATCACGTCATCTATTGCAGAAGACGGCTCATCCAAACACTTTGCAAAATACCGCCACTTTAACACCGAAGTTACCGAGATATCCCATACACAGTTATCAAAGTGGTATTTTCTGCGATCGTGAGGATCCTCCTTTTTAACCCGCTTTGCATCAACTTCCTCACTGGAGTCCTCAGCCTCCAAAGTACGAGACTTTTTGATTCCCTGCACTTCCTTGAGCAAGATGTTGAGCTTATCGAGGATATCAGTGGAGGCAGCGTCCCGCGATGCGTCCTTGAGGTCGTCCTTTCTGTAGTGACAGTTGGCATTGCCGTTCCGAATACACCCACTACACCGGGGCCGGTTATTGTCACATTTGATCTTTTTGGCTCTGCAACTGTCGCATGCGGTCTGGGCCCGTCTTCTGGGCATCTGGGACGTTGAGTCGAGGGAGCCGACGGACTTATGGGAGGCATACTGGTGGTCCACAACGAGTGGTGAAACGGAGGAGCGGTACCCAGCAGGGCCTGGTCCTCTTATTATAGAGTCCGCTTGACCAGAAACATGAGCCTGGCCACCTTGTCTGTGAGCAACTTCCCCACTATTGGGTCCAGTAGGCAGTGATTGCAGTATATGCTGATGAGACGGTAACGACGTACCATACGACCCCATTCCATGATGTGGGGCGTGAGGGCCCTGGCTAGGATCCACTGCAGGGTCGAGGTAGCCGTAGTATCCGGGTCCTGCCGGAGGACGAACCATGGAGACTGGGGGGTTGGTTCCGTAGTAATTAACTCCATACATGTATTGGGTGGGTGGAGCCGGATGTCCTTGGGCACCGGAGGAATTTGAGTTGTGGGAGGAGCCGGTGGTGGAGGGGTTCAGGCCCCTACTAGAGTGGTGGTGGGGGTCGTGGTCTCTTGAGTCCATCCTTGATAACGGATTTGCAGATGCCTAAGTGGTCGGATGGGCGAACAAGGGGGGGGATATCTTCACAAAATATCTAGGGGCAAGTGTCTGCTGTCATCAAAAAAAAACGCTGCAGCGGTCAATGTAAGTTTCTGCAGAGAAAGAATTATAGACCGTTGACGCCGCTTCCCAGATTAGACCGAACTGTTGTGTGCAAATTTATTGCGCATTGGAGATGTAATTACGAGCGGCGTATCTGCAGTGTACCCCGCAACAATGTTTTACATGAAATGACAGTTATTATACATATTGAAAGCTCGCTTATATTATTTAAGGCCGCTCAGTAGATTAGCTGAATCGGGGATACTATCAACACGCTAACCGGGAGGTAATTGCGACGCGTCAACGATATCAGCCGCATCGATGGCATCCTCGTCCTCTTCGATGTGGTTGTTCAAAGGCGTTCTGGGCAAGGCCATCATACCAGAGCGGGCGATCTCCAAAATTCCGAATGGCTGTAATAACTGGATGTACGAAGAAATTCTCGAAGGCTTGGCGCTCAACTCAATGATGACATTTCTGTCGGAGATATCGACAATTTTGCCTCCAAATTGCTCAGTGATGGTAGAGATGTGATCCAAATGGATGTGCTTCTGTCTCAATGCCTCGGATGGAGCCAAGTTGCTTGGGTGGTATGCAGATTCGGCAGCAGTCAAGTCTGGGATGGAGGCTCCGTCGTCGGTGTGAAGCTTGTGGCTGGCAATCAATTCCTGGAAATATTCAGGTCCCAACAACGAAACACGGGCCAACAACAATTCTCTCTTGATGATCTCTGCGTTGGTATAGTCCAACACGGCGTACACAGGAACCAACTCTTCAATCTGTCTTCTGGCCTGCTCGATCACCGCGTCCTGGCCCTTCAACACAATGGTCATACGCGACAAGTCCTTGACCTCGGTATTGCACACCACCAAAGAGTCGATGTTGAATCCTCTGGCAGCCAACGTTCCCGACACCGAACTCAACACACCAGGCTCGTTCTGGACCAAGCAGTTCAAAACGTGCTGCTTTTTGGGGGCTCTGGATGGAACGGGGGTCTCGTACAAAATGGAGGATACCGCAGCATCTGCAGACCAGTTGGGTGTTTCCAACGTTGGCAATGGTGGTCTCTTTTGATTACGATGCAAGCTCTTGTAGGCCAAGGCAGAAGTGGAGCTGGAAACTTTGGTTCTGATGGATTGTCTGGCGGTGGCCGCCGTCAAGGCGCGTCCGAATCCTTGACTTCTCAACATGGCAATACTTGTGGGATGTCAAGAAACAAATTTGGGGTAGTGGAGAAATTTCAATCCTGGCGCCGGTGATGAATCATCTTGATACGACATTTTGCGACGTGCGACACCACGGTCGTAAGGAGCTGCGGGCCGGTACAGGAGATCACGAAACCGGAATAGCGCGCAAGTCGAAGGGCCCATAGCGATGAGCGAAATGGTTCACGTGGATATCTATTAGCTGGAGAATTTGACCGGCGCAGTCTTGAATTTACTCTTGTAAGAATGATGAAAACAGTTCAAGGATAAGTAATGGGATCATTTTATAGGGCACTTAAGACCTGCCTGTACAAACTAATTCGTGCAATTTTATGGGATGTGACATATTCAACAAGTTTGAGGAACAAAGCAAAGTGAGGCAGATTTTAAAGCTGAGAAATCCAATAATGGAATAGCAAAATTTCCCAGTTAACACGTTGAAGGGTTTTCGGGAATTAAATCAGATCCCTACCGCTCCAACCTAGCGAATGTTCACAGGAAGCTTCAGTTTTCCCCGGCCGGTCTCTTCTCGTAGCATGTAATCAGTGTAATCTTCATACTCGTACTCGACTACTATATTGCAAAAACAATTTACCTACACTTTTTCGTCATGAAATACATTTAAGAAGGAATTTGAAGCTATCAATACTTTTGATTCGATCAAAGCAAGACATTCCCGAGCAACGCACTCAATGCTAGCAATGCCGGCAATTGCGGGGCATTCATTTCAGCCAGACCCTTCGAGGACGACAGCGTGACGGGTTTTGATGCAGTGGTGGATGACAGGGAAATTAAGGCGTTGGAAGAGGTGAACAGCAGCAATGTGCTCGAACTGGAAACGCTCGATGATGATGCACCACCGTTGTTAGGATTCGAGCCTTGGTTAGGGTCTGAGTTGTTTTGAAGCTCTTCGTGCAAATCATGTGTTGGCACTGTCAGCAAAGAATTAGGAACCGAAGCAGCGTATGAAAGGACACTCAAAGTCAATAAGGCCAAAATGTTTGGAAGATACATAATTAATGATACGAAATTAAAGCCTTTTGGGGCTTCTTATAGTTGTTTTGGTGGCAAAAGATCCCTTCAATACCCTCACGGATATTGCCGCAAAAAACTTCCATCTGCAAACCACAATCGTGGTGCCTATTTGTCACCGCCCCTCTCCTGGCATTTCAAATCTGGCCTGCATTAAAAATACCATCTAATACGCGGCCTCTTGTTCTTGATCAGACTTTTTTGGTGGCAACAGGAAGTGTTCAACTTGTATCATCTTCTCTTGTGGTAGAAGATGGAGCAGCTCAAGTACACTGTATGGATGTTTGTCGCAACCGAAGCTGACTTCGCGTATATCCGAACATTTTCGGAATCAGCTATCTCATTTTTTTGCATCTATAGGAGCTTCAGCCGCATGTCATGACTCATACACGACCTCATATTGCACGGCATAGTGGGGTGGCTTACTAATACTTCGCTACGTTCAGCATTGCTTAGCTACCAGTGATACGGATTATGTGGTCCCGTGCGTAATTGCCACCACTCTGCTTGACTTAAAATAGCCCCAAGCATTTGAATATCGTAATCGTGCAGTATTGTCTGTTCTTCGATAGACTGTAATCATTTCCATACGGCACTTTTCATTCGCAAACACGGTTGCTCCAATTTGGTGACAAATTGAAAACTGAGGGCCTTTCAATTGCCGACGACGATGTGCGCTTTGATTCGTCCCTGATCCAGTGTGTTCCATCAAAAAAGATGAAGTGTTCTTAGTGTAATTTTTTACAGTACAAGTGGTTTGATGTTTCTACCATAGCTGATATATAGACGAGTCACAACCAAGCAATTGTGATTAGTAAACTCTCCTAGCTTTGCTCGTCCCTTTAACTTTACTTGCTCGAATTCATCTCTTACATTTGTTGCACCACATTCTCTAGCAAGCAACCATTATTTTAGATCGGTACACTAACTGGTCCAATTTTATAGTGGTGCGCCTCATACTATCATAATCCAA
Source organism: Suhomyces choctaworum (assembly GCA_030568475.1). Classification (NCBI taxonomy): domain Eukaryota; kingdom Fungi; phylum Ascomycota; class Pichiomycetes; order Serinales; family Debaryomycetaceae; genus Suhomyces; species Suhomyces choctaworum. The sequence continues at coordinate 74,854 of JAJMGE010000010.1, read as the reverse complement.
TCGTTACCAAATCACCTACACAACATTAGACAATTCATGACAGGTAATAATTGGCAACCACTGGCCAAAAAGGCACACCACAACTTCCAGGAGTCTGTATCCAAAACATTGACCCTCTTTCCGTTCGATGACGAGTCTACTTTGGAAGTTTACCACAGCCTTCCCTCTGCCATAGGCGCAGCCACAGACGATTTTGGTGATCCTGCCCCATTCCCCTTCGACGTATACCACAAAAAGCTTCCGGAGACTGTGAGACGAGTAACGGAGAAAGATCCCGTGGAATTGTTGCAAGATCTCAAATCTCGCAAGTATACCGCCCAAGAGGTGTTAAAATGTTATTTCCATGCAGCGCTTTTTGCCTCCAAGTTGACCAATTGCATCCATGAATTTATTCCTGAAGAAGCTCTTACTGTTGCTATGGATCTAGATGAAAACTTCGATAAACTCGTGTCGCAGCCGCTCTTCGGACTTCCCGTTTCTCTCAAAGAGTTGATCCCCCTAAAGGGGAAGGCAGTCTCGCAAAGTGCGTTAGCATATGTCGATAGGATTGCTGACTACGATGCCGACATTGTCAAGCTTCTTCTTGAAGCCGGAGCAGTTCCATTTGTGCGAACCACCAGCTCACAATTCATATTGCATCTGGAGGGTGAGTCATTAAACCATGGTCGCTCAGTGAACCCTTTTAACAGTACCCTTGCCACTGGAGGTTCCTCCGCTGGAGAAGGTGGAATTGCAGGTATACATGCTTCTACTTTTGGTATTGGAACGGATGTTGGTGGGAGCATTCGGTGTCCTGCAGTGTTCAACGGTGTCTATGGATTCAAGCCCACCTCGGGACGGTTGCCTGTTGATGATACATATGTCATAAACAGAGGTTCCGTGACAATTCCTTGGATTACTGGACCCTTGTCGAGATCTTTGGAGCTAGTTGAAATTGCCATGTCGGCATTTATAGGCGCAAAGCCATGGCTCAGAGACCCCTCTTTGAATTCCATACCCTGGACCAAACCATCACAGAACAAATACAGAATAGGAATTCTCGCCAGCGACGGAATCGTGAACCCAAGCCCTCCCATTCGGAGGGCGTTATCAATTGTACAAGAAAAGTTGAGTCCGTTGTCTAATGTTGAATTGGTGCCCTATAAAGCACATAACCACCAGGAGGCACTTGACATCTTTCAACATCTCTTCATGGAAGATGGCGGAGAGGATGCACGAAACACGTTAAAGAAGTCTGGTGAACCCGCTTGCACTCAAACCTCGTGGCTGTTAGACAATCCTGCTTTGGAGAAGCTTGAAATTCATGGACAATGGCGTTGGAATCTCAAGAAACAGAAATTTTGCAGAGATTACTTGTCATATTGGAACTCGTATACCAACTCAGCTGGCGAAGGGTTGGATGCGATAATTGCACCTGTGTATCCTGGACCTGCCGGAAAACATAGAACTGTTAAATATGGTGGCTACACCGCAGTTTGGAATGTGTTGGACTATCCTGCTTTGGCTATTCCAGTGACTACGGTGGACTTGACATTGGACCAGCCTGATAAAAACTATCAGCCTAAGAGCGAATTGGACAAGTATTATCACGAGCTCTATGATAGTCCCAACACATTTGAAAATGCACCAGTGGGTCTCAGTATAGTTGGATTGAGAAATACGGACGAAAAGCTCATTGAGATAGCCAAGATTCTTAGAGATGTTTTATAGCGACGACAAAGTTACTCTTCTTAGAAATCACATCCTGTATACGACTAGGCGAACGCGATCAAAGTACAATCTGGTACTGGGGAACTAACTTCAAATTGGACACGGTAGTATGGCCAGGGATGCTCATGACTATATTGAGCTCAGCAATCTTGGTGATGGGGAACGCTCCGATTACCCCGAAAATAATTTCACAGATTCGCAGAAACGGCTCGTTTTATTGAGAATTGGTCTTATCAGTGATGATGAATATTTAAGATCGAAGCTGGTGGACGACGTCTTTATCACACGTCAGGCCCTATATATGCTCGACAAGATAGCACATTTGAATGTTTCAGATGCTATCACCATATTGCGGGACTCGTTGGTCGAACATAGAGGGGACGTCAATTTTCTTCAGGAGGATTATAGACTTATAGAACAATTGGTGAAACTAATTCCCGAGAACTTGGAGGCAAAACATCCTCAACAAGTTCATGATTCCGATTATGGTGAACATATCAAAAATAGAACTTACCTTAACATTGTGGACTGGGACTTGCAAGTCCGACTTGAAGCTGCATTGATTCATTATCATTCACCATACCCTGAGGTTCGAGCGATTACAGACCCTTATGATGATCCATCGACTTCAGTGGATACGTTCAGAGCATATACCATTGGTTTTATTTGGACTTTCATTGGGTCTATTGTCAACAACTTCTTTGTACATAGAATGCCGAGCATCTTCCTTGGATCCCACACAATCCAAATTCTATTACTACCCAGTGGTAAGATATGGGAGAAATACATCCCAAACCGAAAACTCAACATCTTGGGAATGTCTTTTGATTTGAATCCAGGACCTTGGACGTATAAGGAAATGATGTTGAGTACCATCATCTACCTGTGCTCTGCTGGAACACCATACCTGGTCTACAATATCTTTGTGATGAAGCTAGAGAGATTCTATGGATTGAAGTGGGTGACTTTAACATATCAAGTACTCTTGATGGTCTCTACTCAGTTTTTGGGATTCGGCTTTGCCTTGCTTATGAAAAAGGTCTGCATTTATCCCAGTAAGGCATTATGGCCTACGACATTACCTACAATTGCATTGAATCGGGCTTTGATGCACGAGGACACGTCTAATAATAGTGTATATGGGTGGAAGATTTCCAGATATTCATTCTTTTACTTTATTCTTATAGGCAGCTTCTTCTACAATTGGATTCCTTCTTATTTCTTCAAGGCAACATCTACGTTTAATTGGCCCACTTGGTTAAATCCAAATCTGATTCACTTGAATAACATTGCTGGCTCTAACAGTGGCTTGGGCCTCAACCCGCTACCTACATTTGACTGGAACATAATAGATACTAGTGGATGTCTCACCATTCCCTTCTACACATATGCCAATCAATACATTGGGATGGTGATGGCATTCTTTGTGATCCTAATAGTCTATTACTCTAATAACAAGTGGACAGGCTACTTTCCTATCAATTCTAACAAATTGTTCAACAACAAGGGCGAAGTCTACAAAGTACATGATATTTTAAACGATTCCAACGCATTTGACAATTCGAAATATTTAGAAGTCGGCCCCCCATATTTCGGAGCTGCTAATTTGGTGCTCTATGGAGCCCACTTTGCGATGTACCCGTTTGCAATACTATACAGTTTTGTCACTGAATGGGAGTCTATGAAAATGAGCTTCGTTAATATTTGGACAAGTATTACTGACTCATTCAGACCAACTACTGAAAAATTCAGCACATACGGCAGGTACTCAAACGATCCCCACTGCAAAATGATGTCACGGTACGAAGATGTTCCAGATTGGTGGTTCCTTCTGATCTTGATTACTAGCACTTCTTTCGCAGTTATGTGTGTACTCTTTTATCCTACAGAGACGCCTGTGTGGGGTGTATTTTTCACAATTGTCATCAACTTTATCTTTCTTGTTCCAATTACGTCCATTGCATCCGTCACGGGGTTTTCGTTTGGTTTAAACGTTTTAGTGGAACTAATTGTTGGCTATGCAATTCCAAATTCAGGAATAGCATTGATAACTTTGAAAGGTTACGGCTACAATATTGACAGTCAGGCTAGTAACTACATTACCGATCAAAAGCTTGCTCATTACGCAAAAATCCCACCTAAAGCGATTTTCAAGGGCCAATTGATCTCGACTATGATAAGCGTGGTGGTGGCTTTGACCATTGCAAACTGGCAATTGGAGAATGTACTTGACATTTGTGACACTCATCAAAAGGACAAACTCAGCTGTCCTGGTGCTAACACATTCTTTTATTCAAGCATCCAATATGGGGAAATAGGACCTGCCAAAGTATTTGGGGGACTTTACCCAGTTTTGAAGTGGTGCTTTTTGTTGGGGGCGGTTTTGGTGATCCCATGTGCGTGGTTTAAGAGAAACGGTCCACCAAAACTCACGAGGTACTTTCAACCTACTATCGTCTTGGGAGGGTTCTTGGTTTATGCGCCATATAACCTTCTGTACTTTACGGTTGGATTGTATTTCTCGTACTTTTTCATGTACTATGTCAAGAAGAATTACATTTTATGGTGGGAGAAATACAACTATATTTTGACTAGCGGACTTTCAGCTGGAGTAGCGTTCAGCGCACTTCTCATTTTTTTTACAGTTCAGTACCACCCTATCGACTTGAACTGGTGGGGCAACACCATCATTGACATGGGATATGAAGGTACCTCTGGTACCTGGCTAGATGCGAAAAACGCTCCTGAGGGTTACGTTGGCTTACGGAAGGGAAACTTTCCTTAGAATTACGCCAATAAATGCAAAAATAATCGAAGCTGTGTGTAGCTATAGGGTTCTTTCCATATCCTTGTGTTGATAGATTTGTTCAAAGTGAAAAAATAACGACAACTGCAGGATTCGAACCTGCGCGGGCAAAGCCCAAAAGATTTCTAATCTTTCTCCTTAACCACTCGGACAAGTTGCCTTTTTGCGAAAAAGGAAAAAATAAAGTGCATCAGAATCTTTTTCGCGAGTGGAGTTTTTTTTTCGAATGTGCCCCAAATTCATAGCTATTCCCACATTCGTATCCCAGATTTGGTATAGTTCCATAATTTGTTTTTAAAGATATTTTTCAGCCATAATTTCCGATTGTTTTGAATTAATGATTTTTGCGGGAATTATAGATTTCTTAGAAAATCAGACACTTACGCTCCACATTTTTTCAATTCCTTCCATTTTACTTTATTTTTTCTGGCCGAAGTGAAAATTCCCCACTCTGTTTCCCACTTATTGTTCTTCTCATAAAAACGTTTTTTCCAGGGCTCATCGAATGCTTCAAAATAGTACCATGGGATTCTAAGCGTATTGATTTTACACGAAAAATCTTCAATAAATGTTTTGAAGTTGCCCAATGATGCTATTGAGGAATGGAAATTCCCTCCAGAAGATGGCCAGCCCACTTCTGTGATGGCAAGTTGTGTTTTTCCAGCATTTAATGGTTCCAATTGATAGTTTATGAAGTTAAAGGTCCAATTTGCCGCATCTTGAACGTTTTCTCCCCCAAAAAAGGGGTGAATATTTGCCCCCACAATGTCACAGCCTTGAATAAGGGATGGAGTGATTAGGGATCCAATTTCAGATGTGCCGACTGGTATATCATTATAACCAATAGACAGTAGAAATTGTTTTGTTTCGGATATTAGGGTCAACAATTCGTGTACCGATTTATCTTCCCTGTACAAGACCTCATTTCCAACAAATATGGTTTCAAACATTCTCTCTGGATACTTGGTTAGTACTCTTTTCATGGCACGTATTTGTTCATTGTTGATCTCATCATTTTCCCCGATCCATACGCCCATGGCTAATGTCATGTTCAAATTTAATGTTTGGATTGCGTCAAGGATTAGTTCGGATTGATTGCACTGCATGCCGTAGTTTCTGACTCTTCTGGTTACTGTGGAAATTTTTGCGAGATCGAGCAAAGTGTCTTCTTTTGAAAAGGCACATTTGGGGTGCATTGCATTTTTGGGAGAATAGGCAACTCCATAGAAGAGGTCGAAATGTTCTTCATTCAATACTTTTTGAACCTCACCTGAGAAGTGACTGCTTGAAATCCTGGATGTAGTATTGTAGCCAGTATCATATTCGTCTGAAGATGGAGCATAGATTTCGAACAATTTTTTGAGCAAGCCGTTATCGTCTCGATTTCTTTCAAAATAGGACTGGACGGATTTTTCTGTCCCACGAGCAAGAATGATCAAAGCAGGGGTGAATGCTGCTACTAGTGCAATTGAGAGCAAACAAGAAAGGATTAAGGCTAGCTTAAAGTTAAAGGGGCGTTTAGACACGGGTGCAATGGCGGTGGAGAAGTCTTTGTTGGAACTGTCGTTGCTGTTACACTTTCCAATGAGCTCTTTATACATTGAGCGCGGAGTCAAGCTGCGCCCGCGTTTAAGGAAGTGAAGGTCACTAGTGATTGCTGCATTGATGTCAGAGTTGCGCGCGTGCTCATTCAGACCGGAGTGGATGGACTTGGTCAGGCTCTCAAAGCCGTGGTTGTGAGACTGGCCAGCACCAGAGTCCTCAGACATCGGAGAAATGGCATTGAGGTAGTCCACAGTGAAGGTATCGTGTATGGAGGGCTTGGCGGAAGCAAACGAGCTATTTGAGGACGCATTGGCCTGAGAGTATTGCAAAGGATTGGCTGTTCCTGGTACTGGCTCATTGGACATGGCACGAAATGGTTTCAGCAGAGCAGCGAATGGCGGTGGACATTGAGTGCTGGAGAGCGTGTGTTGGTGGATGGCGCCGTCGATCGACTTGGAACGGGTGGGGTCTGGAGACAGCGGCGAGTGCCAAGAGTCGGGGCTGGGGACGGGCCAGGATTTGCAGGAGACAGAGCGGTCTGGCGGAGATTGGCGAGAGATGTGACCAGGAGAGTTGTCGCTTTCAATGACGCTGGGCGGGAGCATATCGGAGGAGTCGCTGGAGCCACTGGGATCGTTGGAACCCGTAGAGGACATCGGTGATGATGGTGGTGGTGATGGCGGTGATTGCAAAAAGTGCGACGGGTTGCAGCGCGGCGCTAAAAATGGCAGGGAAAAAGTGATGCGATGATGGCGAGGTGAAACAGCGCAGGGCGGGCAGAAAAGCGCACCGAGCACAGCGATGAGGCGGGCTCGGTGGGAGGATCTGGCGAGTTTACGAGGTGACGACGGATGAGTAAACATTGGTCAAGGTGGGTTGCGAGTGGTGGTAGAGGAGATTACCCATGTGAATAGTAGTGGGTGGCAGTGCTGGCCAGGGTGCAGGGCCATCCCTAGCGGAACTACGCATTTCCGTTTTTCTTTAATACATGTATTGTACAATTTACCGGCAACCGATAACTACCTACCTAGAGACACTTGCTGCAGCAGCCCACCAAGATGTTACCACAGAACACGGCAGAGGTGGTCAAGCAACCCTCTCCGCTGGAAGGACAACAGGTGTCCAACAACCCGAAGCAGGTGGAGAGCTCGATACAGAACTCGGTGCACTCGTTCAGGTTCTGGTCGTAGCCTGAGGCCAGGTCGGAGTAGTAAGACGAGCCCTCGTCGGAGGAGTTGCTGGAGTGGGGCGTGAGGCTCATGTCGTCCTTGGGCTTGGGCTCGTTGGAAATGGTATCATTGTCGGGTCTTTGGGAGCGGGCGAGTTCTTGAGCCGAAGGCTGGTCGGGCTTGGTCACCTGGACCGTGGGGGGTTCTTGCTTTTCTGACATGTTAGACTATGAGCGAGCGGAGCACAACAACAACAACAACAACTGGTAGCAATAGGTGTCCCAAACTGCAGTGTTGGTGTGGAGGGGCCAACGAGAAAAGGGTGGTGATAAGTTTTGACAGTTTGCGCAGTGGGTCGCTTACTTTAGTGGAACGCACAGATTATATAGGGTGCATGAATCAACGCGGTGCACTACCAACTTAAGGTGGGAAGCAGCGCTCGTGATCAGGTGTGTGTGTAATTGCTGGTTCTAGAACTGCGTACATACTGCACTCAGGCGGGGGATTCTGTTGTTCCCGAACATTGGTCTCCCGTTTTGGGCCATGTCCCCACGCATTTTTTCGTTCTTGGGGGCTCTTCATGGAGCCACATTGCGCTGGCACCTGAAACGACGCAGCCGTGCCGTCACGTGCGCGGAAGCAGCTCCGGTTTGGGCAAGTAGCCTGTGATGATGGCTTGATGGAAGAGGTTCTCGAGCTGCAAATCGGTGTTGTGGACGAGCAACAGTTTGCAAGGAGTTCGGGTAGTTCTAAGCGCGTTCTCCACCGTTGCACCTAGACTCCGTGTGTCTTGAGGAATTTAGCTGCAGCGGTGTTTCTATCTTTGCTGCTGCTCTTTGTACTCGCTGTCTCTCCCGAGATCCATCTTGGAAATAAGTCCTGCTATCTCCAACTCCTCCTGGACCTCGTACCGCTCCAAGTCATCCTCGTAGTCGCGGATATACTCTTCGTAGTCCTCCTGTTCCTCCTCGTACTCGGCGTCGGCCTGACGCTCCTCTTCAATCAACTGGTCCAAGTCCAACCCCACGAGTGCCTGCTCATACTGGTCCAAATACTTCTGGTTGTGCTCTGACTGCACCTGCGCATCGTGCAACAAGTGTCGCCTTTCGTCGACCTTGTCCTGGCGGTGCTGATTGCGGAACTGCCGCGCCTTGTTGTATTTGTTACGCATGTTCCCGGAGCTGGTGTGGCCGTTACGGTCGGGCGACGACGAGTGGTGGTAGGCGTGTCTCCGAGGCGACGAAAGCGACATGCTGTGACCGGTGTTGTCGTCGTGACGTAAGGGTGACGACCACGGCCTGTACAATGCGTTGTTGCGCTGCTGTTGGCGTTGATGGAGGTCTTGCATCACGCTGGGGGAAGAGAGCGGAGCGCCGTTGTCGGAAATATCTCCTGAGGGTTCCGTGGTGGGAGAGCTGGGAACAGACATCACATGGAAAGTGTCGACAGGAAACTCTTGCACTTCAACCTGGAATTCGTTTCCGGAGTTTCGGGGAGATGCTAGCATGGAGATGAGTTTGAGACGCGTGTTGGGGTCAGGTGCAGAATGGGATGGGCCATACACGTCTTCAACAGGTTCCCGGGGGTATCCCACAGAACGCTGGAGATTGTCGCTAAGACGGAGGTCGTTGTATTGTATCACGGGATACATCAGCATAATTGCGTGGGAGAGTTTCTGGTAGAAGCAGTGGTGTTTGCGGTTTCTCACTTGAAGGGCACCAGTGGAGAAAATCGCGCCTCCCTGATGAATTGAGTGCTTACATCAAGGTCCCAGAATTGACGTCCCCTCCGAAAAGACCAACGAAAGGCATTCCGAGCCTTGTCTCGATGTCACACGCTAGTGTCGTTTCCCTTCTCCACAATCAACCCTCCAATGTCTGAAATCAACGAAGTTGATGTCGTTCTTATGGAGAACATCGCCAGAACTATCTGCTCCCAGATTTCACAAGCATTCCTGCTGTTGCCGTCAGCCAAGCTCAATTACGCTCCAGTAGAACAGCTCCGCTCTGTGGACCTTGCCTCGTTTCTCTCTCTCCTCAAGCTCAACCTCGATTCCTTCTACACTGTCAGACAGGGCATGAACTGGATGGTCCAGAAACAAGAGGAGATGCTCGAGTCGGGGCTCGTGTACGTGTGGTACACCAGTGCCAGCGGGTTGGTAGGCTTTATCTCTTTCAAGTTGTGTATGAACGACGGTGTGAAGGTGCTCTATCTCTACGAAATCCATGTCCATCCCGATTTCCACAACCAAAAAATCGGTTCCCAGCTTTTGCAGAGTCTCCATGAATTGGTTCACACGTTGAACCGTTCCACCGACCCCGTATTCCAAAATATTGCTGGGACCAGTCTCACAGTCTTTTCTGATAATCTACGTGCATACCAGTGGTACTCAAAAATGGGCTACATTTACACCCTGGACTCACCTAGAGATCGGGTCTTACGTTCGGGAAAAGTCGTCAAACCAGATTTTTATTTAATGAAATGGTTGATTGTATAGTGTAAAATGCAATATGAATTATGAGTTATTTTTGGTCCATCACGTTCACATATCCACGACGAGCATTCCTCTTTCCCTTCGCTCTGGACCCATTAGAACTGGTAAGTGATAACAAGTCGTCCAACCCCGCAGTTGCAAGGTTCTTTTTGGGGATCCCGGGTGCTGCTCCAGGTGGGCCTGGAACTGGAGGACCGCCTGAAGCACCTCCTGCGCTGGGAGCACTAGACGTGCCAGGAGCACTGGGAGCTCCAGAATTGCCAGCAGCTGTTGGAAGCGGGCCAGAACTGGCGCCAGGACCACGGCTTGGGATTCCAGGGGCACCAGGGGGCGGAGCAGGTGCTCCAGTATTTGCTTGGGGTTTTTTCTTCATCGTAGGTGGCGGCGGAGGAGCAGCTGCCTTCAACTGATCTTCAATTGGCTTGGTTCTATCCAACCATCTCTTATGCTTTTCATCATAGTAAAATGGATTGACCTTTTCACCTAACTTGGCTCTAATTGGTTTGGGCTTGCCGTCGTTCTTGCTTAACCATCCCAAGAACCCTCCTCCAGAGCTCGATGCCTTCTTCTTTAGTTCGTTGGTCTTTTGCTTTTCTTTGTCGGCAGCGATTCTCGCTTTGCGCTCTTCCTCTTCCTTCTGCTTCCTCTTCAACTTCTCTTCCTTCGATTCGTCGTCTTCCTCTTCTTCCTCAACTATTGGCACATAATCACCGACAGTATCATCCTGAACTTCATACTGTTGATACAATGCAGATTGATGTGATTGTGAGAGCCTCGAAGAAAACAACCCGGTAGGTCCGCCCACGACAGAGTTTGCCCGAGTTGTCGACTCAGGAGATCCAGGAATGGGGAAGTCGCTGAATCCTCCCATCGAGGTGTTCTTTCCCTGATAAGGATTTGATAACGCAGCTCTGTTTGGCGACAACGGATCCATCGTACGAGGAGCAGAATCCCCGAAGAGCTGGCTTGGGGCTGTCGAATTCAATATCGATGAGCTCGAAACCTCTTCCATGTCAAAACTGTCATCTAAGTGGGAAATCTTCTTGATTTCTGGGGATGGAATAAAGTTTGCTGCAGATACAGGTCTTTGCGAATTATGCTCTGCTGAAATTGGAGCATGGGATAATGAGCCATCCAAGGGGTTCTGCTCATTTGGTAATGGTGCAGTAGGGGGCTCATTCGCTTGACTAATCTCAACTGTAGAATTGGAGTCTTTCTGTCTGTTCTCGGTTTGATTATTTTCATCTGCTCCTACTGTTCCACTGGCACTGCTGTAGCCCGCAATACTGAACATGTCCACTTTTGGAATGTCATTCACGGGAGCAGAAGGAGCACTATTCAAATTCTCAGGAAAGTTATACCTATTCGATGTGTTACCGCTTGGTGGACCATACTTATTGGTCCGTGCAGTGGATCTCGTACTTGACCCGCCCGGTGCGTATGGATTGCTTCTCGTGGTGGGTTTTCTGGATGCAGCGGGTGGGGGGATCTGAGGTGATTGAGTGTGTTCAGCTGGGCTGTCAACAATTTCAGGATAAGTCGGTTTTTCCATTTCTTTGCTATCATTTGTTTCAATAGATCTCCGAGGCTCTGCTACTTGCGGTTTCACAATTGGTGGTTGTTCTAATACAGGGGGCTTTTCTGGTGATTGTGCCTCAGAGCTGTTACCAAAGTCCGAAAATGGCTTTCTTGGGGTAGACTTGAACTCCAGAGGGTAATCCATACTAATATCACTTTGTGCAGATGGTGAGTGATTATGGGCCCTCAAGCTATCTGGGTTAACAAAACTTTCGTTAGTCATGACACTTGCAACAGATGGTCTTTTAGCAAAGTTCAGAATGTTACCTAAGGACGCTGCCGAAGGTGGAACAGGAGAATTCGCTGTCGAATTGGAAAAATGGTCATTTGGATTGGCAAATGCATGGTTACCTGTATTCGATTGAATTGACGCTGGTGAATATTTCGACGGGGTTTTCTTAGGAGGTGCCAAAAGGGGTTCATTAGTTAGGTCCAGAGCAAGATTCAGGGATGATGTGTTGAATGGAGCATACCTTGAATTTGAACTGATCTCAAAACTTTTGTCCATTTGCATCTGCATTGGCGATGCCGATGATTGTCTCGCTTGAACTGCTTGAACTGGTGCATATTTGGGAATTGTACTGCTCGATCCAAGAGACATTAAGGGAGGCGGATTAGAGCCCACAGTCCTAGCCTGTGCAGCAAGGCTAGAATTTGGGACCGGATACTCAGAAGTAGAATACTGTGCCTGGGAAGGAGCACCATAAGGGATCGTATCATTACGAAGTTGATTGCCAGCACTAGTTGGTATCGCATGATTAACGTTTGTCTGACCAAGGGCTGAAAAATCCAAGACCGATGTGTTTCTCGAAACTGAAGGACTGAACTTACTGAACACTCCGTTTTCACCAGATTTAGGTTTCACTTCTTCACCACCTATAAATTTATCAAGTTGACCCCAGACTTTATCAAGGTTAACCTTGCTTATCTTGCCACTGAACCAACCCAGTTCTGTTGAATTAGACTCCGAAATTCTCACATACAAATTTCTGAATTCTTGAATAATAGCATGGCTCACAAATGGAGACTTGTTTCCTAGAGACTTGATGACGCTATTGATGCTATCCACATATCTCTGGGATTCGTTGAGAAGACCGTAATCGGCTAAAGTAGTCGCATGCTTCAATTTCAATGGGAGGAGGTGGGCATAGCCAATTGTAGGAACAACAGAATTAGGAATCATTGAAGTAATATACTCATAAACTTCAGTATGCATAACGGATCCAATGTAGGAAAATGATACACCGTTTGCGTTTGGAATATGGGACAATGGCATTCCCGACAAGGCGAAACAAATTTCTCCTGCCACAGGATTGAAATGGCTCTTCAAAAAGTTGCCAAATTCAAGAAGGAAGAGTGAAACGTTGACAGATTCACTAATAATTATAATGGCAACTATTTCCCTCCAATGTGCACTTGCGTAGTCGCCTTCTGTTGAAACTGCATTCATATCTTCAATGACGCCTTGAACATTGCCAGCAAATACCTTCAAAAGTACAGGCATCAAATGTTGAACCTTGTTGTTGGCCTTTTGAAATGGGAAGGTGGTCCTGGCATAATCTGAAGCTATCTTGGCAAACTTCTCGGGACCCGAAAAGTTCGCAATTACCAAGGAAATTGCCCAATCTCCCCTGGAAAGAGCAAACTGTAAAGCTTGGTCAATACTACCTGACTGAATCAAGTTGAACACATGAATCACACCAGCATTGTCAAGACGGTAGGAAGTTGCTCCTGATCCTACCGAACTAGGAACATCCACAGCAGTGTCGGAATAGTAGTTAACCGTTGGGTTCAAAACAGTACAGACGTCCTTCAAGAAGTCCGGCGACTTCATATTACCATCATATTTCAACAAATTTAACAACACTTGAGAAAGTAATACCTCGTCTGTCTTTGAGGCATCGTTGAAGTGAAACGAAATTTCGTCTTCTAACCACTTTTCGACATCCTTCTTTCTCGTCTTTGCCTTATTTAAAGGACCTGGGAAATTAAGATAGATTTGCTTATCTTTAAAGATTTCACTGGCTGGTGCCACATGAATTGTTTCAGTTTCATGACCATAGGAGTTGGTGGGGATAGAGGGAATCAAATGCACAACTCTGCCTGAGCTGCTCCAATTAAAGATAGGGAATTGTCTTCTGCTCAATGCCTCAGGGTTTGTTACTTTCGGAGCTGGTTGCGCTTTGGCGTAGATGTTTCCTCTGTTTGACAATCCACGGGCTCTTGCACTTGAAGGGGGGTGAAACTCGCTATGGCCCTGGCCATTTGTCGTTGGAGGATGGGCAGGAGCGTAGGGATTCAAATCCTTGCCTTTACCACCAACGAGAGAACTAGCACGCGAGTGAGTTCTTTGGTGCAGGCTAGGTGCGTAGGGACCAGCATTCGGAACATAAGGACTGCTTGCAGAAGCGCCTCCTTGTACTCTAGGAAGATTGGTACTAATAGGTGAAACATTAGGCAACCTTGGTCCATTTGCATTTTCATTCTGAGGAATACTTGGAAATGGATGAGTTTGGTGATTTGAAGAAGGCGCCACTTGTGGAGAGGGTGCGTAATGATTCTGAACCTGAGGAGGAGCTGGCTGTTTTGAAGAGGGGAAGGCATGACTGGGAGCCGCTTGCGGAATCGGAGGAACTTGAGCCTTATTTACAGGGAGGCCCCCTTGATTAGGAGAGGAAAATCCGGGCAATGGCATTCCAATCGCAGCTTGTGCTGGTGCATTTTGAGGTGCAGGTTTGTATGGGTTCACTGGTGGAGCTTTATTGACTGGTGGCTTGGCAATTTGTGGTGAAGCATGAGGAACCGCATTGGCAGGTTTTGCCTGGTTGGGGGCAGCTACCCTGGCTGGTCTGGTTGGCTTCACTGCGGGAATTGGTAACTCCGTGAAAAATGAACCTTGAGCCGGGCCGGTACTAGGGGGAGCCTGAGCTTTTGTTCTCGAAGGTGGCAATGGGGGTTGTCCGACGCCTCCATTTTTGGCCGCCTGACCAGGTGTTGAGGGAAGAGACTCGGCTTGTGGTCCAGAATACTTATTAGTCGGAGTCCTCATAGCAGGCTTCGCCTTTTTTGCTATTAAAGTTTCAGGGAAGTCATAAAAGTCACTTTTCTTCTTCGTCTTTTCCAAATCTAAAAGTCTAGGATCTGGGCTTTGGACGGTAGCTTGTGGCAAATATTGTGGTTGTGACTTTTGGGGAGCGTAGCGACTGGCGGTCTTTTCCGGCACAATAGGTGCGCTATGAACATGGGTGACCAGTTGAGGGCGCAGTTGCACTGCAGGAGACACTTCTGGTTGAACTTCGTCCAAGAAGTCGTCATCTAAAAGCAAATCATTGTCTAAGTTTAATGCAGCAAATTTATCGTAAAGGGAGTCGTCCGCATTAGAGTCAGCCTGGACATTAGGCTCCGACGAAACTTCAGGGTTTGCGCCAATTTGCTCTAAAAAGTCGTTATCGTCATCCTCGAACAAATCATCAGGTAAATCCTTCGAGCTTTTCAGTGAAGACTCTGTGGGTTGTTCAGTAATCTGAGTTTCCACCTGATCCTGAGAATTCGTTTGAATTTGGGAGAAAAAATCGTCACCTTGATGTTCACCAAAAACATGACCTTCGGTACTATTCTGTTCTTGATTCTCCTCCCACGGCATGATTTCTTCGGATTCTGGAACAAGTTCCGATGCAGGGAGATTATTGTTTGCCTCGGTGGTTTCTTGAATACCGCTGTGCTGAAGCACTGGGATATGCTCACCTGGGTAATTTTCGTTTGATGCAAAGTGATCGCGCTCATGGTTAACCAGTACGGAGCCCTGACTAGCGGGATCCTCGTGGAGCTGCTGATTCTGATTGTTTTCCCATGGCAAGGCTTCGTACTGCAGTGTGTTTCCCCAGGGCAAATCAAATGTATTTTGCTTAGACACGGGGCTTTCAGCGTGATTCAGTTCGTATGGAAGGAGATCTTCCTGACTATACTGGGGGTCCAGTTCGGCACTGTTTCCAGCCCCGGTATAATCCTGTTGAGCGTCAATGCTGGGTCCAGGAGCGTGTTCTTCCACACTGGATTCTTGCTCACGCTGCTCGCTGGCTTCGGCCAAGTCGTGAAACTTGTTGTCGACAGAAGGAAGAAGCGAGCCGACCGATTCCTCATGGTTGAATCTCTGACCAGCACTTCCCGTTTTCGTGAGAGGCGATACAATCGACACGGGTTTGCGGTCGGAGGGCCCCGGATTGGGTGTATCCACCGTCAACTTGTTGTCACGGATCGCCTGTTCGAAATCGGCATCCACAGGAGGCTGGATCTCGGACTGGTGCTCAGGCTGGTGCTCAAGCGAAGACTCCTCTGCAGCTTGCGGCTGCTCGGACTGTTCTTCGAGGGTCTCGACCTGGCCCTCAGTCCTCTCCACAGAAACCTCGTCCTCTCTCCCGACAGTCAGGTTCTTCCGCAAGATCTGGTCGTCAGTGTGTACCGCTGACTGGCGGGCAATGCTGGATATGGTGTCGGCAATCGACGCTCTTCTCTGTTGCTGGGAATCGGCGGACTCAGACACCAACAACTCGTCGTTCTGGCTGTGTAACAAGCTCGCACGCGTGGCGTTGGACTTGTTTTCGTTGACCGGCGCCAATTCTTCTGAGGGCGGCGTTTCTGTATCCGTGTGGGTGGATTCTGTTGCTGGCGGTTGCGGTTGATCTGCTGGAGCAGCCGTCGAGGCAGAGGGGGTTGGGGAGTAGTGCACCGCGCGCTTTTTGTTTTGCCTCTTTCTATTCTTGTTCTGTGCTGGGCTCATTGTTGGTGGTCCATGCGACGGCGGACAGGTGTGTGTTAGCCGGCAAACAACAGCTGGTGGTGTTGACACGGGTTGTCGCTAGGCACTCGGGTGTCGTTGGGCACAGCACGTGACGAGCGCGACGGTGGCCGCTTAGTGAGGGCGCGGCGCCACCAGGGGATGTCGTGCCGTGTCGCTCCAATGTCGTCCAGATCTGCCGCAGGGCCCTGACGCATGTCGCATGTCGTGCGTCGCAGTCGGCATTTTTCGCGGTACTTCCGCCACGGCCAGCATGGATGTTGTGGCGGTTCAGCGCCGCCTATCGCCGTACCACCGTTCCACGGAAGAAAATAAGTCATCCACGGGCCGTGTAGCCGTTCCCCCTTCGGAGACTGCGCCGTGGGCCCTGTCCGATCCGTGGATCTGCGTGTTACCACCATTATCGCTCCTGTAACCACCGGGCCGAGTCACGTGGCGTGTGGTGGGCGGGGGCCCATCCCCTTCTATTTTTATCCCCTGCTATATTTAGTACGTTGTATATCATCTCGCAGGAACGCATCTATCGACTCTCCAGCCAAAAACAGCAACGCCTACATCGACAGACATTCCCAGTCAACAACATCCCGTCCCCCAACGCTCCTTTATAAATCCTATGGAAAATTTTCATCATGGGACGCAGAAAGATTGAGATCCAGCCGCTCACCGATGACCGTAATCGGACGGTGACGTTTGTCAAACGAAAGGCTGGGCTATTCAAGAAGGCTCACGAGCTTGCGGTGTTGTGCCAGGTGGACTTGGCTGTGATCATCGTGGGCAACAACAACAAGGTGTATGAGTTTTCGTCGGTGGACACCAACGAGCTCATCAAGCTCTACCAACACAACTCCGACTCCAACGTCCGTCCGCAGGAATCCAAGTCGCCGGAGAACTACGGAAACTACAAGAAGAAGAGCTTTCTTCATGAAAAGTTGTCCAAGAAGGACGGTGCGGACGACGTAGAAGACGACTATGGTGTTGCTGAAGACGGCGACTCGGATTATGACTCCGATACCACTCCCGAGCCCAAACGGGCCAAGAGGGGCCTTTCCGACGGTGTCAAGCGGCCCAGAACCTCGCCCAAATTGACGGGACCCAAGCCCCATCCTCCGCCTCCCCACATCTCCATGACCAACGTGCCCACGTTCAACCAGCCCAACTATCGCAACAAGGAAGAAGGCGGCTCAGCAGCGGGCTCTGGTGGCAAATTGGGCCACAAACGTGGCGACTCGTCCAACTCTAACAGCTCGCAGTCGTTGAGACCAGTGCTCCGAGTGCAGATCCCATCCGATGCCAAGAAGGGGAACAAGAACAAGAGTGCCATCTCCGACAGCGCCCTTACTATCAGCGCCATCGACACCAGCTTGCATTCGTCCTCCAACGGCAACGGTGCCCACAACTCCTCCCACTTGAACAGCAGCAATCCACTGGAGTCCTCCATGCAGAATACCTCCCACGAGGACTCGGGAACCATGAGCAACCACACGTCGACGCAGCCGCATCTTAACAGTAATGCCGGCCACCAGACGTCCAGCATCCCCGCCATCGCCAACAGGAACTCCAACTTCTCGTCATTCCAGTCCCCGGACGGCAGCAAGAAACCCACGCTTCCTTTGATCATCCAGCCGCGTTCCCAAAGCACGTCGCCAGCGAGTGCCAACGCACCTGCTCTCCCACTCTCCGTCAATACCAGCAATAACCCCGGCAACAACAATAGCAATATCAACAGCATGTTCTATACCTCGATGCCCCAGACGTCGCCGTCCAACGCCTATCCTGGCTCAGTACTCCCGACACCGGTGTTGAACCAAGTGTTCAACCCACAGAATACCGACCCCAACAGCAATAACCCCAATGCAGCCGCAGCCGCAGCTGCAGCAAAGTTCCGGTCTCCTCTCATGAACAGCCAGGGAAGCGTGGTGTACCCGCCGGTGCCCAATGGACAGACCACCAACGCCCACAACCAAGGACAGCCCAATAACGGCGACCAGACCCCGGTATCGGGGCTTCCGTCACGATACGTCAACGATATGTTTCCGTCACCCTCGACGTTCTACGCTCCGCAGGAGTGGTCCAACACTCCGGGGATGACTCCCCTGAACAATAATTCGTTGTACTTCATGAGCATGCTTCCATCCGCCGGCCCCACAGGCACCCACCAAAGTTTTTCCGACCCCAACGCCAAAAGATTCGGTGCCAACAAGGCGCCTTTGAATTCTCGAAACGAGGGAATGCCCTCGCCGTTGCATTACATGTCGGCACAGTCCTTCAGTAATGTATCCCAACACCAGACCTCGTCATCCAATCGTGATTCAGACCATCTGCCTAAACATTAGCCCTGCCGCTTGGTTTTCGCAGCCAGTGAAAGATGGGGGCTCAGGACAACTGTATATTACTTAGACCCGATTGTATTATTATGCCACTTTTGAACCGGGTGCCCCACAGAGGTGCCTCTGAGTAGTCTATGCGTTACAACTACAGGCTCCTGACCCCTGTGTTTTGTACTCTATCACCAACTGTGGTACTTACTTATGTATGTGACCTGCATATAGATTAGGGCACCAGCCCCAGCACCAATATTGCGCACATGACCTTCACCTCTCTCGGCGCGCTCACGAGTCACGTGCGCGAAAACCACCCCCCAACGACCAAATTTTCACTTAGACTACACAAAGAAAATTTCACCGCTTCCCTCATATAAAATTTTTCTACAAACTTTTTTACTTTTGAAAAGGAGAGCATAGGTAGATCAGTCCAAGATGAAGGTATGTCTAATTACACAACAAGCACAGAGACTCAAGACCAAGAGACACCGTCCCACCGCTGTATTCCACCACAGCGACGTCCCCACTGTCGAATTTGACCCCATGTTCCCTGCGTTCTCGCCGTTCTCGAAAAGGTCTCCATCATCAAAGATCTCGTACTAACATTCTAGTTAAACATTTCTTACCCAGCTAACGGTACCCAAAAGTCTATCGACATCGATGACGAACACAAATTGCGTGTTTTCTACGAAAAGCGTATGGGCCAAGAAGTCGAAGGTGACTCTGTTGGTGACGAATTCAAGGGTTACATCTTCAAGATCACCGGTGGTAACGACAAGCAAGGTTTCCCAATGAAGCAAGGTGTCATGCACCCAACCAGAGTTAAGTTGTTGTTGTCCAAGGGTCACTCTTGTTACAGACCAAGAAGAACTGGTGAAAGAAAGAGAAAGTCTGTCAGAGGTTGTATTGTTGCCCAAGACTTGGCTGTCCTTGCTCTTTCCATTGTCAAGCAAGGTGAACAAGAAATTGAAGGTTTGACTGACACCACCACTCCAAAGAGATTGGGTCCAAAGAGAGCTAGCCACATCAGAAAGTTCTTCGGTTTGACCAAGGAAGACGACGTCAGACAATTCGTTGTTAGACGTGAAGTTACCAAGGGTGACAAGACCTACACTAAGGCTCCAAAGATCCAACGTTTGGTTACTCCTCAAACCTTGCAAAGAAAGAGAGCTTTGAAGGCTCAAAAGGTCAAGAACGCTCAACAACAAAGAGACGCTGCTGCTGAATACGCTCAATTGTTGGCTCAAAGATTGCACGAGAGAAACGCTGAAAAGGCTGAAATCAAGAAGAAGAGAGCTTCCTCTTTGAAGGCTTAGGTTTCCAGATTCTAGAACCATCCCTCATATCTAAGACCCTAATACTAAACATACTTTTGTCATGTCTTGTAGTTTAGTTTAGTTGTGGGTCGGCTTACATCTTTGTCTTGTATTGTGTATTTAATAAAAATCTATCGGTTATTCACTAGTAGATTGCTATGCACTGGGTCCTATACGGGGCCGCTTTTCTGGTTCATCGGGCGTAGACACATTCTGTCTCTTCTTTACGAACCGCTTGATGTTTTCATATACCTGGTCGGTGCTCAAGTTCGACTCATACTTGAAGTTCTTTCTCATAAAGTTTTCTTGTTCTTGCTGGTAGTTGGGGTTTCTGAGGAGAATCTTTAAATGAGTATCGAACTGCAGTTCCGGGATCATCTTGCCTGTGATAGGACACTTAATAGATGCTTCTGTTCCCTTGGGCTTTGTCCGCTTGAGTCTGGTTTCCCCGGCTGCTCGTATTTTCATTCCCTTAGGTAATGCAACAGGTAAGGGTTCGGAGGACGCAGGAACGGTTCCAGACACCTCTTTGGCCAGACGAGCCTCCTCTGGAACAGTATCTGGAACCACTGTCGCTGTGCGTAGCTCTACTTCCTTTCTCTGTGCTTCCAACGAACGTCCCCGCAATTCTTGTCTCGAAAGCGGAATGGCAAGTTCTTGAACCTCATCAACGGCATCGAATTCAACTCTCGCCACCAACGAAAAGTCCTGCCAGTCAATCGACGCATAGTGCTTCTGTGTATCTGCCCTCTGCTTGCGTTCCGTTTTTCTTTTGACCATGTGTTGGCCCTCGTACTGGGCTCTCTTGTAGGCGGCGAAAACGACATCTTGAGGAATATCCCACGGCTCCTTGGTCTTGAAATTCTGAATGACCTTACGGTACTGTGTCACATATTGCATGTAGAGCCCATAGAGCGTATGTGATCGCCTGGTGAACTCGAACTGGGCCTTATTACCCAACTTCTCGTTGTGTTTCACTAGTTGAGGCAAGTAGCCGTCGCCATTTTCTGCGACAAACAACGCAGTGAGCTTGATGATATCCAAGTCGAGACTCAGCACGGGGCGTGGGAACTTTACTCTGAAATTGAGTGCTGGTGGAGGGACTTCTGCCTGCTCTTGTGGCGATGTAGTGGAGGTTTTTGGTTGTGGACCATTAGAATCGCCCATCTTCCAGCGGAAATATTGGTGGAACTCGTGCTTTTCGTTGAGGAAATCGAACTTTCCATCGCTGTTGTTGTCTCTGAGTCGTATTTCGAAGCTGGGGCCATTCTTCCGTATGTATCCCACGGTTTTGTCTATGGATGCCCGAAGGTCATCGGAAGGTATTCGGATATCTGCCGGTGGCTGCATGTTCAAAGCAATACACGAATATGAACGTGTAGGTACGGTACTTTCTGTGTGAGTGAGTGTGCTTCGCCTTTAAGCGGGACTGTCCGTCTGGGGCTATGCAACACCTGTTTGGACTTTGTTGCCCTTACGTAAATGTCTATAGAAATATATATACAGGACAACAGGATTTACAATCACATGACGCCTAAAAATATATTCTAGGCAATTTGATGCAACCGCCTCCAGATCTATTTTCGTGCAACACGGTACAGTGACCCATAAGACCAGGTGATCCGCTAGTCACGGCACACCTCATCATATCCACTCCCAGATGGCACATCTAGCCATGGAAGCGACCCCTGACAATCGGGATTGGTCGCGATCCAAAAAGCATCACCGCAAGAGAAGGCACCACCGCAAACCGGCCCCCGCGGACCAGGATTCAAATGCTAGCGACGATTCGTTCTTGGAGGACTTGGACCAGATAGGCAAGTTGAACTTGAAGAGCTGGAACTTGGACATCGGTTCGTACCTCAATCGGGACGCTCTTTTGCCCAACATGCCCAACATGGCTCTACCTAACTTGCCCAATCTACCCAATTTGCCCAACTTTGAACTCGGAAAGATCCAGGACTTTTCCAAGGAGTTTTCCTCGTATGTCTCCAGCTACATACGGGCGGCCAGGCCCCAGGATGCCCCAGAGTCCGAAGAACCCGTGGAGCAGCAGCAGGTCATCAACTCCATCAAGACATCCATATCCACCCGGATCCAGATGAACAATTTTTTAAACGACTTGAACTTGGGTCTCAGCATCACTGCAGCCGTGGAAAGGCTTCAGCCATTGACAGATATCATCAACGCTACTGTTGCGTTACCTGTCGAGGATACTAGTGATTTCGAAGACGACTACCACAAATCGGAGGACGAAGTCCTGGACGAACAGACTGAGCCGGGAGGTGTCCGCCGAATCGTTAACAGTGACCAGCCTTTGATCAATGAGATTGTGCGGCCGGAATTGATAGGGAGAAGACATAAAAGAAGACGAGGTGTTCTCCCTCACGATTTGCTTTCTAACGATGACAGTGGTACCGCCACTAGCGACTACGACAATATTGAGGGCTTGACGGTCGAGGAGATCAAGAACTTGACGGATCTCAATTCTTTAGACGATTTCCAGGACAACATTTTGCGCAAGAGAATACAACAAATTCAGTCGTTGAACAATGTGCATCAGCAGCTGAAAAACAAGTTGGTTACAAGACTCATGATGAGAAACTACTACAAGCTAGTTAATGAGAAGCTTTTGGAAAAGAACAAGGCCGAGCTTTTGCCAGCAGAGCTCAAGGAACAAACGTTGGTGATACGAAGTCATGTGGAAGATTTGCAAGAAGAATCAGGTGAGGAGGACGATGAGATACTGGATCGTGAGATGAAGGACGTGGAGCACGTGGATGTGGATGTGGATGTGGGAATGTCTCAAGACAGCGAGGTCGACTCTGAAGATGAGGTTATTCTCACGGAGCAAGACAAGGTTCCTAGCTACTACGAGGAGCAGTCCAATATCTTGGGGTGCCCGCACTATCAGAGAAACTGCAAGTTGGAATGTCCCATCTGTCTCAAGTGGTACACGTGTCGCTTTTGTCACGATGCACTGGAGTCACACAAGTTGGTCCGGTCGGAAGTCAAGCACATCTTGTGTATGAAGTGCAACACGCCGCAGGTTCCAGATTCGGCTTTTTGCATCAACTGCGAACAGGAGCTTGCAAACTACTTCTGCCACAAGTGTGTGTTGTACGACAACGACACCACCAAGGACATCTACCACTGCGACAAGTGTGGGATCTGCCGGCTCGGGCTTGGGCTTGACAAGGACTACTTCCATTGTGACGAGTGCAACAACTGCTTGTCAATTGACTTGCGAGAAAACCACAAGTGCTTGACCAACACCACCCACTGTGACTGTCCCATTTGCAACGAGTACTTGTTCACTTCGGTGCACAAGGTGGTGTTTATGAAGTGTGGGCACTCGATCCACCAACACTGCTACGACGAGCTCATCAAGCATTCGTACAAGTGTCCGTTGTGCAAGAAAACGGTGGTGAACGCCGAGACGCAGTTCCGGATCTTGGACCAGGAGATCAACCAGTCGCCCTTGCCGTCACCTTACAACAGCTGGCGATGCATCGTGAGCTGCAACGATTGTAAGGGCAAGTGCAACGTGCCGTACCATGTTTTGGGGCTCAAGTGCAAATATTGCAAGAGTTACAACACCAACCAGCTCAAGCTCATAAAGCCCGAAGAAGAGGAGGAGGAGGAAATGCCGGTGGCAGAGGTACACACCGGGTTTGATTCCGATTTGGTGCAGCTTGTTAAGACCAATTTGCTGAATAATTTCAATATAGACGACCAGCACGAGGAAGACGACGAGGAGAACGACGGAGACGTGGAGGGTGAGGAGGACGACGCCGAAGCCGACGAGGACGAGATCCACGAGATGGTGGACATCCGGAAATTAACGCAGTCGTTGATGTCGGACGACGAGGGAGGCGAGTCGAACCTTTCGTATATCACGTCAATTTTCCAGAACTTCATCAACAGTGCCACGAGTAATGAGTGACGAGAGAGAGTATTATAGACTAATGGGCAGGCGAGCGAGTACATACCCGATTCGAATATAGCCAAACATAATATGAGTTTTATTTAGCCCTAGCAGTAGCAGTAGCACGATGTCTCCGAATATGGGAGATGGTCCCTTCCCCCGCAAACAAACCATCGCTTCACAAGCTGCGACAATTTCCGCCAAAAATAGTAATTTTGCCAGACAATTGCAAACATGCAGTCATCCGCATCGAAACCAGGCTCCCCACCGGCAGGTCACCAACCCGCAACACCACAAGGCAGCGACGAGCTTGCCCCGAAAAGGATGCTACCACCCAAAAACGGACACATGCTGTCAACCCCACAGTCCGATGCCTCGAGTGGTGTTGGCACCCAACGGTTGTGCATAAGCGACCAACAATTATCAGTCGTTCCGCACCAGGCCACCGTTCCGTCGTACCACGAGTTATACGATGGGGGGACCCACGCACCGCGGAGTCCCACGAGGGACGCAGCACCGGAACTCCCGCGACGCTTGCGCAGTTTATGTTGAGCGTCCCCTCCCACCAGCGGTACCAGCTGTACCAGCGACCAGCATCCATACCTTGTCCCCCTCCACCAGCTCTAAGGTCATTCATCGGTGCTCCCCACCCAACAGCGACCGCACAACATTGCACGGCGTCGATTGTTGGAACCGACCCAAAAAGGCGCAAATGTCGCGGCGGCCTGCAACCGCAACCACGCCGCCGAGGACATTGTCGCACACTGGGGAGAGAGCATATGCTTTGGGAACCCGATCATGATTTCTACATCTATCCGCCGTTTCCTTCCTTAGTTCCCTCGAATCCACCACCCCACCATCATTCAGCATCCCTGCCCCCTCTTGCATCCCTGGCATGGCACAATGAACTCCATCAAGGTACTAGCAAAGTCCTTGGACTCCTTCCTCCCCAAGAGTTACTCAATGCCGCCGTTGGCCGAGGACTTGGTGGAGGACGAGTACATGGCAAACGACGTCGTGGACGAGCACGATCGCCTGGATCTGCCAGTGAAGGTGCCTCCCAAGCCGTCGTGGCTCGCGGGCGCCGCCTCCAGCACACTTAGCGTGCTTCTCTTTGTTCCCAACCACCTTATTATCAGACCGGTGTTGTTTATATGGCTCCTTGTCACCTACCCCATCACCTACTCGTTGGAACAGATGGGGTTGGCCAAGGCCTACACCGTGACAGAACCGGTACCCTCCCCATTGTACGACGAAGACGACAAGTCCGACGACGAGAAGGCGACCCACATGGACAGCCTTCTTCGAACATCCATCGATACCCCAACCACCAAGACCCTCAGTTTTGCTAAGAACCCGCCCAAGGTAAGAACTACCTTCACCGATATCGACGAGAAGACGGAGCTCTTGAAGCAGGAAACCATCATCGCAAACACCATTAAGTCGCCCACCACGTCGTCCAAATATATCATCCCGCCACCGCAGAGACTATATCCGCTTTCCCGGAACCCCAACAAAAAAAGACGCAAGACGCTCATCTTAGACCTTGACGAAACCCTCATCCATTCACTCTCCAGAGGTTCCCCCCGTTCCTTCACCTCGTCAGGGTCCGCACCAAAAGTTATTGAAATTAAGCTTCACAACATCGCTTCATTGTACTACGTGCATAAGCGACCATATTGCGACTATTTCCTCAAGGAGATCTCCAAATGGTTTGAGTTGCAAATCTTCACCGCCAGTGTCAAGGAATACGCCGACCCAATTATAGATTGGCTAGAAAACGATATCATAGACCACAGAAAAGTGCACCAACAGCAGAAGGCCTCATACCCCGGCGAACTGGACTCCCCATCCAAGATATTCACAAAGCGCTATTATAGATCCGACTGCACTTATAGAGAAGGCGTGGGCTACATCAAGGACCTTTCCAAGTTCTTCCCGAAAGAAGACGAGTTGAAGAACGTGGTGATCCTAGACAATTCGCCCGTGAGCTACGCATTGCACGAGGACAACGCGGTGATGATCGAAGGTTGGATCAACGACCAGAGCGACCGCGACTTGCTCAACTTGATCCCCATGCTTCACAGCTTGAGCTTGTGCATCGACGTGAGATACATTTTGGGTCTCAAGGGAGGAGAAAAGGTATTAGAGAACTAGGGCTGGTCCTGACTGGTGTCTGTATCAAACACTTACTTACATATATACATATAATCCAATATACTTAGAATTTGCATTTTCCCGTCGTTTTTGCAGTGTAAGCCCTGGACCCAAATCGGTGCGACTGGGGCTGCAGTAGAGAGGCTAAAAATATTTCGATGGGCAGATAAATTGCATCAAGCGACGTTTCACTTGAGCCCAACTCCATTTCACGTCTCCATTTGTGACTAAAGGCTTGTCTTTCTGCGAGTCGCTCTTTTAACCCACCCGGTCCCGGCCGCTATCCTGGTGACCGCACTTTGACATTTGTCGTCGCACCTCAGCGATCTCCGTATGCATTCCAAAACCTCAGACTGGCAACGTCCATACCCCATTCATCTTCAATGTCCGTGTCCGACGTCCTTGACGCCCTCCGCCGTGACCCGCAGCTGGCGTTTCAGTTCCAAGCTCTAGGGAATCTTCTTCGGGAGGAAGACATTCGCAACAGCCACGAGATCACCTCCAGCTTACCGCTTCTACTTTCGTGGTCCACCGCCAACATCAAGTCGTACCTAGAACAGAAGAACCACGAGCAGGTGCCATTGATCCTTGAAGTCACCCGATGCATAGTCAATTTGCTAGCCGACAGCGACGACAACCGGCTTTTTTTCCAGGGATCGAGCCAGTCTGTCACTGACTTCTGGAGCCAGATCACCCAAAGTTTGAAAGACCCTAAGGTCGAGACGGTGGTCAATAGAAGAATAGTCATAATCCTCGGGCAATTCATCCACAGTGATGCCCACAAGCAGCAGTACTTGAAGTGGCTTTTCAGCCATGATCTCTTGCTGTCGTTCTACACATACTTGAAGACCAATATTCACAAGATGCAAATCACGCAAATCTTCACAGTGCAAAACGCGTTTGAGTTCTTAAAAGAGTTGGTGGATATCAACGCAGAACATATTGCGGGGTCTCCTGACGTTTTCGGTGCTGTGGCCATCGACATCATTGATCTCTTGCTCGAAACGTCCGACTCCATCTTGCAGAATTTGAACAGCTTCAGATTGACGGAAGACGAATCTGATGACGGTGACATGGACCAGGACCTGGACTTGTACGATCTTGACGATATAATATTTCATATCTCCGATAGTATATCCTTTTTGACCGCATTCGAAGACTTGGATTTCTCCAGCATCAACGCCAACCAGAGAATAATGCACCTCATATCCGAAGTTCCCTCCACATTCCCGAACAAAGTGCATATCAAGCGAAAGCTTTTCGCCGCAAGTGGATGGATCTCTTCAACGAAGAGCTTTTCTAGCGTCGCCGATGTGAAAATCTCCATCCAGTACTTTGAAGAAAATGACGTCGATCCATACGTTTTGGCAGCAGCGGCAATCAACTTAGGAAACTACATCACTAACAGGGCCAAGGCGCATGAGGTTGTTCTGTTGATGGAGCAGCGCTACTCTTTAGAGAAGTTCTTCAATTCTTTCTTCAACATCCGTGTCAATGATGTAATACAAATACAGTCATTGCATTTGCTTAACAACTTGTTAAGTCCATCATACACACCCTATGTTGTCAACAATTATGAGCATCTTTTCAACAGGTTTGCCAAGGTAATCATTGATAATGGAAAGTATTACCTTGACATTTTGAATATTTTCAAAAAGTTTTTAATCAAGTTTATCAGGCTACAATTTGTGACCAACGGAGACAATATTCTTGACTTCATGCAGTTGTGGAATTATACCATAGGCGGTGTTGAGGATAGTTCCGACATTCAATATTTGTTGCTCCAAGCATATTTATCGGTGTTCAAGAATTCTACCGTCACTACTGCAAACACTCCAGATAATATCAAGTTCATCAAAACATTAATTTCCACTACGATCTCGATTCCGTCAGCAACTGTGCTGGTAGAAAAGATTTTAGAAAAGATCAAGACATTGGGAATGTTCTTCCACAACTTGACGTCGCACGGCGTAACACCGCAAGATTTGATCCAGTATTTTTACCACGACGAATGCAAATTACGGAAAGAGTTTTTGCATCCATATGAAGCATTTCTTTCGCAATTGAAGGACCAATTATTGCAAGGGGAACAACCCGAGATTTTGCACAACAATTCGAAGTTCGTCGCTGCTACATCCATCTCGTTCTGGGAAGGCTACAGCGACTCGCAAAACATTGTCCAGATTTGTCAGGAAATTGCTGGAAACAATCCGGAAACATCTGATCACTAGCACTCTTGGGCTTCACATCCCTCTCATAAATTTACAAGCATATGCAAGTAATGTCAAGCACGGCAACCAACCCGACCTTTCAGGTCACGTAGAGCTTCCTAATTCGCCACCCACCACCCATTGTTTACCTACCCGAGGGTGATTTCAATTTTGCACCAAGGCTTTGCCAGCACACAAAAGTGCAATGTACAAAATGCAAAATATGGGCGCATCGTGAAATAGACTCTGGACGAAGGCTATTTGTAGACCAACGATGCACTGAACATGCTGGAAGGCAGATCTTGCCGCCCGTTTGAACGCACGGAGCCTCCCTCCAGTCTATGCCCGTTGCACTTCCAATGGGCTGTTCGTTAAAGGTGTATCGCTACGTTTATCGAGCTTACCGACGCATTGCGGTGAGTCACCACCGGGGCTTTACTGTGAGCTCACCCGTGAAAACCTCCACATCTCTAAATCTCCATCCCACCACATTACGAATCAAATTGCAATGTCCGTTTACAGCAAGTTGGTAGTCGAGGCAGCCGATCCCATCATCAAGGTGGCGACCCAAGCAGCCCAGGATTCAAACCCTCAAAAGGTAGACGTCACTATCGGTGTGTACAAGTCTGAAGAAGGTACTTCCTTCACCTTCCCAGTGGTGAAGAAGGCCAAGGTCAATTTGCACGAAAACGACCCAGGGCATAGCTACAATCCAATGCAGGGAATTCCCGAGTTCAATACTGGTGCTAGAAAGGCGATGTTTGGCCCTTACGCCGAAGAAGGCAACATTGTCACTATCCAAACTATTTCCGGTACCGGATCCGTCTTTTTGGCCATGGCATTTTTGAGAGAGGCTGGCTGGGACAACTACTACGTTGGAAACCCTGCGTGGCCCAATTACTTCCAAACCATTAATTTCATTGGTGCCAAACTCAACCTTTTTAACCACTACAATGAGGACAAGAGAAAGGTCGATTTTGAAGAAGTGCTCGAGAAGTTGAACACGGCTCCCGAGCGTTCGATCTTCTTGCTTCAGACCTGCTGCCACAATCCTACTGGAGCCGATTACTCCAAGGATCAATGGAAAACCATCGGTGACTTGATCAAGAAGAGAAATTTGATCCCCATTCTCGACACTGCTTACCCGGGCTTTGCCTCAGGAGATATGGAAGCGGATGTCTGGCCAGTCAGATTCTTCTACGAGTTGAAAATCGACTATCTTGTGTGCCAGTCTTTCTCCAAGAACTTGGGATTATACGGTGAGAGAACAGGAGCGTTGCATGCGGTGGTACAAGACCGCAACCTTCTCCCCAACGTGACCAGTACCTTGGTTGCGCTCTTTAGAAGAACATCTTCTTTTGCTCCTGCCTGGGGTGCAAGAATTGCTTCCGAAGTGTTCAACTCTGAGGAGTTAACTAAGGAGTGGCACGAAAACATCGCTGATCTCGCGAATAGATTGTTAGGTATCAGAAAGAAGGTGTTTGAAAAACTTACTGAATTGAAGACTCCGGGAGACTGGTCGCCGGTTATTGTTCAGACTGGATTGTTCTGGTGGACTAGTCTCACTACGGAGCAAGTTGAGAAGTTGGTGAGCGATTTCCACGTTTACACCACTATTGATGGAAGAGTCAATGTGTCTGGGTTGAACGATAAGAACATTGAATACTTCTGCAAGGCAGTGGACACCGTGGTTAGACAGACGTCAAAGTAGATTGCTAGATTACTAAATGAAACGTCTATTTGGTGAGCTTGTTCCATGTAACACGTTAGTAGTACAGAACGCTAAATATAAATACCGAGAATACCCTTGATTTATAAAAAAAAAAATCTGCCAGACAAAAGGCGCAGAGAGTGTTGGAGAAGTGAAATAAGTATGTCATGCTGACAGATACCATGATGCAAAGGAGTGTGTGAGTGTAGGTGTGTGTATGAAATGTGGAAGATTCCGCTAGACTTGTCGTTGATGGATCTTTTTTAAATGGGCCTTCAAATTGTCCTTACGATTGAACCGCTTACCACAAGCAGGTTGATCGCATTGGTACGGCTTTTCAGACGAATGGCTCTTCATGTGTCTTTTCACATGTTCTGGTCTTTGAAATCTGGCCTCACAAATTGGGCATTTATGCTTCTTTTTGGCCTCCTTTTTCTCATCCTTGTCGGCCCGGTTATTCTTCACAATCGGAATATCAATCTTTGACATGTTTCTCAATTGGGTGATGGAAGAGCTTGGTATCGACACTTGCATGTTGGAATCCATTTGGAGCAAATCGAAGGCCTTCGAAGGATTGCCTTGCAATTGATCACCAAACATTTCCTGTTGCTGTTGATTTGAAAAAGTAGCCATTGGAGGCAATAGTCCTGCCGACGTGGGAACGACGGCGTTATTAGTGGGCGGGACAGACGCAGAAGCATGATTTCTAGAGGGATGCACTTGATGAGATATCGTGGTTGGTGCAGATAAGCTCGAATCCATTGGAGAGGTGGCAATTGATGCCAAGTCTATTGAAGCTGGGTAGGATTTGGTGAATGATGAAACTAGTGACTTTTGATTTTGGTGACTGCTGCCGTCAGACACGAACTGAGCCAGCAAGAGATCAATACCTACCTTGCCACCTTGGTCGGCGTTGGTGTATTCTGAACTTGTTGTGGGAACAGAGTATGACTTCGAGTCACTGTATCCTAGTGGTTTTCCGAAGGAATTCACTGGTGAGGTGCTTGAATAGTACATACCAGGAGTGGAATTTGATGAGATGACATCATCAGAGTCTTGAGCAGTGGCATTAGACGAAAGTCGGGTTGCCAATTGGGTGAGGTCCGTCTGGGGAACGGACTCCTGAAGAGGTTTATTAGGTCCAGTTTTGACGTTGTGTTGGGGGAAGCTTGAAAAGGACTTTGCCTTTTTCAATTGTTTCAACGCGTCGTCATCTTGGTCTTCAATCTTGATTGACTCGAACGTTTCTGTGCGTTTCAAGCCCAACGGAGGTCCGTAATTCATGACTGGAGGAGGGTTCGACCAGTTATGCGACGGCGAGAGGAACGTACCATGTGCAGCCGAAGAACTGCTCTTGCTGGGACCTGGGGTACGTAACGGGGTGCCGAGATCGTCGATTTCGCCAGATATCTGGTCCACTCTGGGGGACACGAAGGCTGAAGAGTTGTAGAACGGGTTCATATTCCCCGCCAAGTTTTGGAATGACGAAGACATCGTGGGCCCCAATATGACGGGGTTATCGAGGGACATTTTGGATCTAGATCTGGAGTGGCCCTTTTGTTTGGAATGCGGAGTCTTGGAGACTTTGGAGGACTGGTTATTGGCCAAGTTTACTGGGGACAAGTTGGTGGAGGACGCGCCCTTCAACGGGGTGTGGAACATGTTGTTCATGGAGGACACCGACAAGGACTTGTTTCTGCCCAATCTGCGAGGGGTGGCGACCACGGGCTGGTGGAAGTGGGGTTGCTGTTGCGACAGCAGCGAAGGTTTGGCCAGCGGGTGCAGGGAAGACGGCGAGTCGGACAAGGAGTGGTTTGACGCCGAGGACGAGAGCTGGGGGATGGACTCCATAGAGTAGATGGTGTTACTGGAGATGGAGTTGTGGAAGTGGGGGTTGTAGTCAGCAGAAGCGGAGGACTTGGCGTAGTCGAAGAACATGGGCGGGTCCTGGGACACCGAGACCACGGAGGAGGTGGACAACTTGGACTGGTGAAAGCCCTTGTGGGATTGGTTGGCGAGGAGGTGGGAGGAGTAGATACCGTCGTCGAGCGAGACGTTCTTGGAATGGGAGAAGCGGGTGGAGGCCGAGCCGAAGCCGGTATCGTCCAAGTAGGTGTCGTCGTCCGCGGCGTCGCCGTTCAAGGTGGCGTCCTCGGGCATGGAGCCGGAGAGGGACATGGGGTTGATGTTGTCGAAGTCGGGGGCGTACGAGGCCTTGGAGTTGTTGGATACCGGCACCACCTCGGCAGCGGAGGAGTCGTAGTCGGCGAGGTCCAAGCCCACATGGAACGAGGAGTCGGTGGTGGACACCTCGAACGGCTGGGATAGCTGGGTCGGCGAGCTCATGAGATACTTGTCCATGGCGGGAGCAGGCGACAAAGGTAGCAAGGCGACGGAAGCGGGTAGCGAATAGATGGGAGGGCTGTTCAGCCGTGGTGGCAGCGGGAGGGAGGAAAAAGGTCTGGCGACCAGGAACGGGCACGGGTGGATGGAGAACCGGTGGACGAGGGTGGTAAAATTTGCGAGTTTGGCCTCAGGACGGGAGAATTGGAGGAGGCGGACGTGGTGGTGATGGTGGTGATGGTGGTGTTGGATGTGGGAGGTGGTAGTGGGTGCTGGGGTAGAGTAGCAGCGGTGAAGTGGAAACCCAGCGACAGGTGTAGCGAAGAAAACAACCGGGTTTGGCAGCGCGTGGATATATTGCGTGGGAGTCCTAAGTGGTAAAAATCACCGATGGAAGATGGCTTGGACCGGGCTCGCGCGGGCGGGGTGGCTGCGGCTGACGGACTGGCGGTAGGGTGGTAGGGCGTATGGCGGTAGATCTGCGGAGGCCACGACTGGCGACGTGTGCCGGCGCAGCTCGAGGGCCCGCCTGCAGCCGGGGTGAGTTCAGTGGGGCCACAGAGGAGGCGTCTGGCGGTGGGTCCACGTAGTTCCGGTGTTTGTGAGTCTTGCAGTGTGCAAGTGCGTGTTACTGGTTGCCTGACAAATGCGCATCGGACAGTTTCACTGGCACAGCGAGGAACGGGTGGTACAGCGAAGAAAAGAACGGCGACGGGGAGGAGCTACGCTCAACGTGGCGATGATTACGAGTGGTGACTGTCATCTACCCCTGACGGTATGGGTTTGGCGATTTCTGCGACTGTGGTCTCGAGACCCTGGTGTCTGTCTGCCCCTATCCACCGAGTCGCACCGACAAAAGACGCGTCGGTGTTCGCAAAACTGTCTGTCTGCGACAACGGCCGCGGGCCCCACAACGCCAGTGGCCCACCAATGGCCGGTGCACACCCGCGAACACACGTCGCGGCACCACTGGCGCCGTGCGGACCGAGACAGCCCGAGCCACGCCAACGGCGGCCAACTTTCGTTTGCGTCGCGTCTTTTGTCGTGGTCGCAAATCATGCCAATTTCGCAACCGCGCGGGTGCGACACCATCACGTGCGCGCTGGGCCTGACGCGCGGTGACGACACACTGCCCCGTTTGTGCAGCTAGCGAGGCGGATGCGTGGTGGGTCCGGGGAATTTCCGGATCAACTGGTGGAAGCGATCGCCCTGCGGACATCCGCCCGGACGGCGGTCTGGGTCCCAGCTGCACTGCGCGGGCGCTGACGTTTTGCTGTCACCGTGCCGCACATGCTTTACGGTGCACAGCATTTGTGTCTGTAACATTGCCAGTGTGCGGCCACCGCACGACTTCTTTAAAAAGATGTCTGGCGTGCCCAGAATTCGCGATGGGACCATGGAGCAACCGGTGCCATCCAATGCCAGCGCTGCCTTCCATGTCCATCGCCCAAAGCCCCGGGATGGCTGGCTATAGAGGGGAGGCGTCCGATCGTGGCTTCGGCCGGGTGTCAGCCCAGGCAGTTATCCGCGGTGCAGCCTTCAGACAAAATCAGAGGCGCATTCCGACACAGACGACTTATCCGACAGAATAATCGCACACCCAGAAGAATTTGGCTTATGGCCCACACCACGTACTGTACCTGCACCGACACAACAACAAAAAAAACGCCGTAACCCCCAAGATCGGCTTCTGGAAAAATAGTCCTCGCCAGGGCTGCCACTGGACGGTGACGTAGCGGAGGCTACGTAAAAGGCGAAAGTATAATTCGTGGCATCGTGCCTGAATGTGCGGCCGCGGCCGAGGGGCGATGTTTTATTAGTAATGGCTGGTGTTGGGCACAGTCACAAAGCCCGGGGGGAACGGGATGCATAAAGTTTCATGCTTCGCTGCGAGCGAACCATTCTCGGCCTGGGGAGGGGAATTTCGCTTTCAGAATTGGCTTCTTCGTTACGCAGCCCACTCCCATCGCTGGAACAGTAAAATAAATTATTTTCATATCCACAGCAAGCATTGAGGTCCATCAGTGATGAGGAAGAGCTGCCAAGGAGGACGAGCAGGTCGATGCCGACAGTTCAGGATATCTCAGGCCTAGAACCGGGAGATGGTAAGACACCACGAATTTGCAGCCGCTCCCTAACCTCCCAAATCGAGTCGGTTCCAATTGCCATTTCCCCCAAACCCTGCCTATGCCACAACACCGGTCTTCTTCCCAGTGTCTCTGAAACAAACCCAGGTTCCACTGTTCCTTGACATCGCAAACTTAATTTTATTTCTTTTGCTCAATGGCTGCAACTTCGTCGATCCTACACATAGGTACATTTTCTTTATTCGGGTGGCCGAAACCAAATGCCATGGAAAGCTCCCTATATACATCTATGGGTTCTGCTTGACAAAGTCAACACCCTTCTTGATGTTGCCAATCAAGGTGTCCTTGGCGGTCTTGACCAATTCCTCTTCGTGGTCAGACAACTCACCCAAGTTGTGGATGCTCTTGACACCGTCAGTGCCCAAGGTGACCTTGGAGGCGAAGAAGTCGACACCCTCGCCCTTGAACAAAGGCGAGTCGACGAAGGATGGCTCGACGACGTCCTGTTCACCGGCCAAACCGTTCAACACGGCACCGGCGAATCTAGCACCGGCTTGGGCCATGGACAAGGTGGCGGAACCAGCACCGTCCTTGGCTTGGACAACCTCGTCACCACCGAATTGGATTCTGTGGATCAAGGCGTCTCTGGTCTCGGTGTCCAAGGACTTGTGCTCGGTCTGAGACAACAATGGCACAATGGTGATACCGGAGTGTCCACCGACAACAGTGACCTTCTCATTGACTGGGTTGGTACCAGCAATCTCAGACACAAATCTGGAGGCTCTCAACACGTCCAAGGTGGTGACACCGAACAACTTCTTGGGGTTGTAGGTACCCTTGGACTTGAATACCTCAGCGACAATAGGGACAGTGGAGTTGACGGGGTTGGAGATGACCAACACCGCAGCGTTGGGGGCGTGCTCAGCAGCAGCCTTGGCCAAGTCTCTGACAATGGAGGCGTTGGTGTTGAACAAGTCGTCTCTGGTCATACCAGGCTTTCTTGGGACACCGGCGGGAATGACAATGACGTCGGAACCGGTCAAGGCATCGCCGATCTGCTCCGGGTTGTAACCCTTGACGGTGGAGTTGGTGGGGACGTGGGAAACGTCGGCAGCGACACCGGGAGCGCCTCTCAAATCGTAGAGGGCCAAATCGGTCACCTTGTGGTTCAACTTCAACAACAACGACAATGGCTGACCAATTCCTCCGGCAGCACCCAAGACGGCGACCTTGTAGGCGGAGGAGGCAGAGGAGGAGAAGGATCTGGCGGCGATTTTAGACAACATCTTCTAATGTGTGGGATGGAAAAGAAAGTGTATGAGAATAAAACTTTTGTCGAGGTGGAGGGCTTATATTGAGAAATTTCACAGTGCTGCGGAAACTCAGGGGGAGTGGGCGAAAATTGCACTATGCGGACCGGAAGACCGGGAACTGCCGCCAGGGGTCACGGGACACCGCCAATGGCACCCTAGATCCCGCAGAACGGGGATTTGCTGGCCGGCGGGCCAGTAACTCGGGTTTTGGCTCGGCTTCCTCAGCCAATCATATCGCGCCCTTTTCGCCGACGGCTCCGATCCAAAGCTGGGGCAGACCCCAGAAAATCACTGCACATCACGTGGAGTGCTCCCGAGGTCCGAGACCGGCCGAAACGGCGGGTTTCTACGGGTCGGTTGCAGTGCTGCTGTCAGCTGAAAGTGTCCACAGTTGGGGGTGTGGTAACTGGGACCACGAAAGTGGGACTTTTTCACAATGTTTTGTCCCCAACACTCTTTATTCCCCATTGATTTCTAGACTCCAGATAAATCTGCAACTCCCGAGAGGGGCTGACGGAGTCCGACGGGGACTGCAGAGCTGTCCAGATTCCCAATTCAGAAAACCCAGAGGCCGATCCGAATAAATCGGACTCTGGGATCCGAGTAACTTCAAAGACCGATTTTATGTAGAGCTTCCCTTGCATTTTCCCTCTAGCTCCCTTCTCTTGCTTTTCACAGCCATCCAGAAGGGTCGTGCACACACCGCTACTGACTGCACAATTGCAGCTCACAACAAACAGCTCCAGATCACTTCAAACAGCTTCTTCATCACATAAGCCAGCCGAATCGCGATCGGCGCACACCGATAATGTCAAAGCAGATTGCTCCTTACCATTCCATGGACATTCCCCATGTTTCTGCCGTGGAATTGCCGTTGATCGTTAAAAACCCCGACAGGGCCATTGAGATGCTTGGAGGGAAGGAGAAGATCAAGCAAGTGATTAACTCCACGAACAAATCTGGAAACAGCTACAACCACACTTCTGTTGATAACACCTTGGAATTGCGGCTCCGGTCCGATCCATTCCACCATCCTGTACAATCAAGCTACAACACAGGCGAAAAGATCTTACTCAAAGTATCCATACCGAAGAAGAGCATCCCCAAGGACTATGAAGAAAACTCCAGCAAGTATACCATCCGGGACCTCATTCGCATCAACGATCAGAATAAGGAAACGGCAAGGCACAAGGTAAAGCCTATAGCCATCATCGACAAGACGTATCTGTTCAAATCAATGACGGATTTCCAGATCACCACCAAAAATAACGAGCAGGTACAGCAATTCAATAAGTCCATGTTGGATTTCAAAAACTACGAAGACGTCAACGAATACTTTGAACGGAATAACAATATGATGGGCATCGTCGACTATAAAGACCTTGATTATTACAAAAATTTCGACCACCAACTTCCACCCCCACCCATTCTTTCTCCCATAAGATTTCCTTTCGATTACAAATACCAGAAGAACCCTTTCACAACCGCAGTCAAGGACTTAGAAAGTGGTGAAATCAAAGTTGTTTCGACAAAGAACTCCATCAAGCTTCATACCAAGATGATAGATTACAACACAAAGAAGGTACCGACGGAGCCGGCCACCGAGTTAGTAAAGAACCTCAAAATCTTGAGAGCCACAAACCATGCCGTCAATTCTCCAGACTTCCAACTTTTACAATGTATGGATTGGTTATCTGAAGTATTCGAGGTCAAGCCAATATGGCTCCGTAAGCAGTTGGAAGATATTGTGCCCACCGATCTCAAAAAATTCATAAAGCAAGCGCTACCTTACATCTCATATATATACAAGAGTGGACCGTGGAGATTTTGCAATGTCAAATTTGGAGTGGATCCCAAGAGCGACGAAAAGTTCTGGATATACCAAAGCGAATATTTCAGAATAGCCGGTCTTAAGTTTGTCCTCCCCAAAACCACCACTCAAAGAATCATTCCAAATACAGTATTACAACAAGAAGGGTGGGATAAAAAACTAAAGCCAGAACATATTGCAGTCTCAGAATATCTTTTTTTCAATGGTGTCACTCTTCCCTCTACAGTAACCTATCAAATTGGAGATTTAATAGACTCAGACATAACGACGATAATTAAAGATAACCACAAACTGATGGGGAAGGAATTTTTGCGAGATGCTCCAGACTTCCAGGACGGCTGGATAAACAAACAAACAATGGAGGTTATAAGACGGATAGTAAGGTATAAGCTCAACAGGCTAGTTAAGGAAGAGGCTATTGATCAGAACAAAATATATAAGATCATTGATACCGACTACACAGAAAATGAAGAGCACGAGGGACAAGATGATGAGGATAAAGATGAAGAACCTGACGAAGACGAAGACGAAGATGAGGGAAGTGAAGCAGAAGAACTCGACACCATGGTCAAGGATGGAGATATCGAAATGGAGGACGCAGAAAATGAATCTGCCGACCCATCAAATTTTGACGAGACATTAAAAAAACTCCACCAAGTCAATCCTGAAGTTTCCAAAAAGCTAGATGACTTGGTTGGGTTCATCAAACAGGATTCCATCGAAGAATAGTATGTAATATAGTAATATGTACAATTAGCACTTAACCCCAAAAAGGCAATAGTCCTAACCAGGGCGTATAGGTCACGTGATGACACTCGTCACCAAAAAATGACACGGTTATAGTTTGTATTTATTCGAGGCCACCACGATGACGAAAGCTACTGATACATTGTTGACTTTCTTTGCACTCTCAGCAGTGGACTTTGCATTGTACTCTGGTACGATTCCTACACCAGCCATTGTCCAGCAAGAAATCTTGCCATTTTTGCCATGGTGGGGATTAGTGACTTTTGGCTCTTACGCCTTAGCTACTTTGGGCTGGGGAATTGTCACCTTCAAGGACAAGGAAGATAAATACAAGGAGTTATTGAGCCAGATAGACGAAGCCAAGGAATTCTACAAGAGTAAGGGAATCGAATTGGATTAAGCATTTGGTGGAAATGTTGAACTGTTTGGATGTGGCTCTGGTTGTTCAGTGACTATTAGAGATCGAGAGAAAAAGCTTACTTGAACAAGCCCCCAGGCAATAGCCAGACCTATGGATCGTTTGAGTCGAATGTATATTAATAAATAGTAACTGATACGGAATCAGTATGCAATGCTGTTGTTTAAATATGTAAAGCGGAAATGAATGAAATAGAGAGAGAGCGAAGGCATGGAATTTAATCTCAGTCGCTATTTCCTTTTCTCAGCGAATGCCTGGTCTTCTCTCAGCATTAATGGATTGGTGGAATTTCAGTCTTTACTGAGATGCTTCCCTTTGTGCACGTTTAGCCTTCATCTTTTTCTCCATTTCTGCAAATACCCTGATACTTATAGGTACACCACCCCAGGATTCCTCTTCTTCATTCCTTTGCTTATTGCTACCTAGCAACTCCTCGGCGCTCTTGTCAGCTAGGGATAACGGCAACGTTTCTCGGGTTAACTTCAGTATTGGAGGATTAAAATCTTCGGGCCAGCGACCGCCTTTCCTATTCAAGGCCTCAGCGGCTTGGTACCGCTTATTGTTCCAGTCCTTGAGGTCCTCATCGAATAACTCCCATACGCAATTGATACACCCACTCATACAGCAGTTGTCAGGTTCCGAGGGCTTGGCAGGTACTGTTACGCCTCCAATAACTCTGGGCTTTCCAACGATCATTCTGCTGGAAGACTGTCTATTTTCTCCCTTGATTCTTCCCCCGAAAACCTTTTCGATTCTTTGTTCTGCAGTAAGATTGGGATCGATGTGGTAGTTGCCCTCGAATCGGGTCTTCGTATGCTTTTTCAAGTCCACGAGCTCTTCCTCCGTCATCAAACTAGCCTCTATAGGGTGTGTTGGGTGGGTAGGGGTTCTAAGGACTAGATCGTAGAAGTTGAATTTGACATCTCCAATTTTGACCGGTTTAACATGCTTGGTTGGTCTAACAGGCCGAGGAAAATTTCGTGTCAAACTCGAAGATATCTGTCGACAAGATGCTTTGAGCATAACGAAAGCGTATGTCAACGGGAAATGAGTCTGGGGAAGAGCGCATTATCTTTTGCTTTGGAGCTGGAGGCATGAGTGACTAGATAATCGGTACCTGCACGAATTTCTGTATAAATCAGCAAATCGTGAAATATACCAAATAGTGTGGAGGGAGAAGCTGAGTACAATGTATATGAAGGAATGTTCTAATTACTCTATAACTGTTCGTATATATGTGTTTTTTAAGCGTAGAATTGTCGTGCCTAACTTTTCGTTAGACCTGCTCTATTGCGCCTAATGCCCTTTCAATACTCAAGAAAAACCCATCACCCATACCAGCTGACGATGCAGGTTCAGGAGCAAAGGATGTATTATCAAACCCTATTGCGTTGTCGTTGACCAAGGCCGTGATTCCAGCCATCCTGAATTTCTCTCTAAGTGTGGAGTCAGCAGGAATTCTTGAGAAAAACACTTTGATGTGATCCGTTTGGGTGTACTTTCTTACGATTTCAAAGAGCACCTGCACTGCTGAAGAGTCGATGGCTGTCATACCCTTGCAATCAAAAATGACAGATTTTACTGTCTCGTTGTTGAATGATCTCAACTTAGGCTGCGAAGGATGAACCAACAACGACCCATACCTCTCAATTCTATTAAGTTTGTCTTTGAGATCTCCCACGTTTGCAAAATTCAAAGGCTCAGGAATCTTAATAATGAGTACCCCTTCGATGTCTTCAATCTCGGAGATCAAGTTAGAGAGCTTATCAATTTTCTGGGAGGAAGATCGTGAAGTTTGCGAATCCTGGTCACTATCAAAAGTTGCAAAGCTTTCTTCAATTAGCTCGTCCACATTCCTGAATGCAGAGGTATTGGGAACTCTCCCCAAAATGTGGATTCTAGAGCGTGAGCTGTGCTTGATGACACGAATAACTGCTGCCAACACACCCAACGATATACCGGCAGGAGTACTCCAAAATATTGTGGTTAAGAAGATGATCAAAAAGGTGATAATTTCATCGTATCCCCCTATGCGATAGAAGAATAATAAGTCTGCTGGAACCTCCTGGATCACCGTAATACCAATGACAGTGGTGGTCAAAGCCAAAACGCACTCCGGAAGGTAATACAATAAGGGTAGCAAATAGATAATTGCGAGGAAAGTCGTAATTGCCACAAAGACGTTAGCCATTGGGGTGGTTGCACCAGAAAGAATATTAAGCTTGGACCTTCCAAACGCTCCAAATGCTGGCAACGCACTGACCAAACTCGCAACAAGGTTGGTTGAGCCCAAGGCAATTAGTTCTCTATTCGAAGAGACGTTGTAGTTGTACTGAGTTCCTAAGGACTTGGTGGCCGTGGTGGAATCGAAGAGGCCTAAGAGCGTGCTAACAAAGGCGATTGAAAAAGTCCGTTCGTACAACGCTATTTTGTTCCACTTGAAAGGATTCACAAAAGTGAGGGTATGGCTGGAAGAGGTTATATCTCCAACGACATCCACTCCCTTCTGGTACCATTCGAAATACCAACTAAGGAATGAAGCCACCACCACCATCAGAAGAATTTCGGGGATGAAAACAGCGTTTTTGATTTTGTAGCGGTTGATGAGGATTTCCTTGTAGGTTTTGGCGCCAATGACGATAACTAGTGTGACCAAGGAAATGACCAGGGTGAGCACATGGGCTTCACGGTAGTTCCGTACAGCAAAGAGTAGCTTGTCGATCACTGTGAGGTGCGGCTGGGTTAAGGACAACTTTACCAAGCCCATTTCGGTGCTGAGCTCGTTGATGATCATGACAAAACCCATTGCGCCCAAAAAACCCTTGAGCAAGGCCCGACTAAGCACATTGTCCAAGAAACCAAGCCTCAAGAGACCACTGGCGAGTAAGATGCCACTGAGGGTGGAAGAAATGGCGGAGGAAATTTCTAACTCACTAAAGTCCTGGAACGACGCCTCGTGTCTGATATACTCAATGGTCTGGCCATACATGATGGCGGTGGAAGGCGATGCTCCCACCACAAGCACAGGAACACACCCAAATACCGAGTACACGGTAGCGCCAATGATCACGGAGTAGAGGCCGGTGATGGGCGGCAAGTGAGCCAACGACGTGGCGAACGACATCACCAACGGGATCTGGAACGACGCCAAGGACAACCCCGCCAAAAAGTCGCCCGCCAAACACTCTCTGGCGTTGTAGTTGGGGAGCCAGTTCAAGATAGGCACGTAGTACGCGCAATAGGCATAGGTATCGAAGGAACGGTGATCGGGTGTTCCATCCGCCAGGCGAGAGATTTTGCTCCAGAGGCGCCATCCCAACGGCTCGTCGGACACGGTATCGACATAGTGGCCGACGGTGGGGGCATTG
This sequence comes from Suhomyces choctaworum, assembly GCA_030568475.1. Taxonomy (NCBI): domain Eukaryota; kingdom Fungi; phylum Ascomycota; class Pichiomycetes; order Serinales; family Debaryomycetaceae; genus Suhomyces; species Suhomyces choctaworum. Next base: position 33,007 of record JAJMGE010000010.1, on the reverse strand, counting down.
CTGCTTCGTATGGACTGTGACGATGGCAGGGTATAGAGGACAGGACGAGTTCGCGAGGTGTCACGCACCGGGGCCCGCAAGAGCCGGGTGGTCTCGTCACTCATAGTCAAGGTAGAGCTGTGGCGAAACGAAGGACCGGTCTGCAAAAGAAAACTATGGTCATAGGAAGAATAAGTTGCCGGCCGCCAACTGTGGAGTCGGATGGCTTATCGAGAATTGCGTGCCCTGGCAATTTAGTGGGGGACCCTCTAGACATACGGATGCACGTAGCGAAGTCTAATTGAAATGAAGTCTATGCACTGTAATATATAGGAGAGAGGGCCAGATGGGGCGGACTGCAAATGTTGTGGGGTTGTCTAATGGGGCACTTCGGTAGTTTCCGTACGCTCGGCTTCCGGTTCCGCCTTAGATTTCTTCTCTCTCTTCTTGCTGGCTTCAGCCACCAATTCCTCAAACACCCGGGCCTCTTCGTCCTCGGCCTCGGTTCTGGTGACCCCAATAAATACGTCTGCCACCAACCGCAACGCCTTGGCCCGTGCGACCCGAACTTCCACAGCAACATCCTTGTCGTCCAAGATGTTGTCACAAACGGCTCTGATTGTTCCCTGGATCTCGAACTTCGACCCGGACCACGCGGCTGCCAACACCTTTCCCATCAAGTACTTTTCCATTTCGGCGATTTCCTCAGGAGTGTGCTTCTCGGGGACCTTCTTCATTTCTTCCACCTTCTTCTCTGCGTCCTTGGCTTCCTGCTCGGCTCCCTCCTTGGCCTGTTCCTTTGCCTGCTCCTGCTCGATACCGTCCTCAGCTCCTTCGCCCGCTTCCTGCTTGGCGTGGTATTCGTTGTCCTCTTGCATCTTTGCGTACTCCTGCATTGTCTTCTGTGCGTCCAATGCGCTGGACACCGTGTTGAAGGTATCTTTCACAACACCGCCCTTTTCCTTGACGGTGTACCAGAATCCTCCCCATCCAAAAAACGTTTGGTTCTTCAAGAAAATCCTCGATTTGTTCTTATAAATATATCCGATGGTGTGGAGGATCTCGAGGCCGAAACTCTCCATCTTCAACGACTCTGCTTCGTACTTTATCTTTTCCTTGAATGATTGTGCCACGTCGTCCTTCATGTCAGTCTCGGTGAACAACGACAACCGGTCGATCAACTTAGTAGCAAGTTCTTTCCTTGTTTCAATCTTCTTCACTCTGCATTCCTCCTCAAACTTTTCCAATTCCTCCTTTCTCTTTAACTCCTGCTTCTCCTTCTCTGTGAGTTCCTTCTTGCCCAACGCCTTGCTGTCAGCATTGTTAGACTCTGCCCCTTCAAGATAAAGTGTGCTATCGGTAGTAGTGCTGGCTGGAGCAGTGCTGGTGGTGGGTGTAGCTTCGGCATCCGACTTCTGCTGCGATTCCTCTCCCGTCTTCTTCTCTCCTTCATCCCCGTAGCCCGACAATTCGGCTGATTTGGACAATTCTTGTAACAAGGATAACTCGCCTATCCAGTCCTTGAAGGCTTCGCCACCAAAAATCATGGAAAAGAACTCGCTGGGATCTTCGAAACCCGCCTGTGGAATCGACTCCTGCTTTCCGAACTTGTCATACTTCGATCTTAACGTCTCGTCACTCAACACTTGATAGGCTTCGCCTACCTCTTGGAACCTTGCTGCTGCCTGGGGATCATCAGGGTTTTTGTCGGGATGTAATTTGATTGCTGCTTTCCTGTAAGCCTTCTTGATCTCCAACGAGGTTGCGGTGGCCTCGAGACCAAGGAGGTCGTAGTATGTGGTGTCTACAACCATGGTGCTAGGGATAAGAGATAGGTTCACGAGAAAATTTGTGGCAAGCGAGAAGTGAGGATGGCAGGCGAGAAAGTGAGGAGAAAGGAACCAGAGATAAAACAAGGGATCCAATGCAGGAGGGACAATTTGAACATTTTTAGGGAGTAAATAAGACAGTTTTGGGAAGACTCGTCCCGAGTTACCTTGTGAGGGATTGCTTAACAATTTTTGTCGACCCCAGGTTTTCCTGAGCAAGGCTCATTTAGATATCAGCAGGGTGACAAGCGCGATATCGATGATTCTCCGTCTTCTTAGTCTACATCCAGCTCGATACGAAATGTTAATCAAGACACTCAGAAGCAAGCCGCTCTGACGCTTTCTATTTACAAGATGCCTAGTTCGAATAGTAGACCTTTCTCAAGTCAACAATCTTCTTTCCTCTACCAGCAGCCAAGTCCTCGATAGATCTTTGCTTGGTCAATGCTTCAACAAACCCCTTGACAACCAAGACGGGATTACGGGACTTGTACACCTTGCCTCTGAGATCCCTAATACCAGCGGCCTGGCACACCTCGAAGATGTTTCTGTTCACCCTCAATCCAAACCCAGCGGGAGCAGATCTGATGAACAACTTGACCGCATGGTACTTATGTTCGATGTCTCCCAACACAGTTCTTTCTTCATATCTGGGAATAGGAGTAAGGTTCTTGATGGCGTTCCAGTGTGCCTTACGTGCAGCCACTCTCACACCGTCTCTCGACTTTCCGATACCCAATCCAATCGTACCCTTCTTATCACCCACAATGGTCATCACGAAAAAACTGGGGATGTTACCCTTGGAGGTTTTGTTAGATACTCTCTTCATGATAATGGGACGCACATATAACGACTTGATATAGTTTTCTTCCAATCCGGTCAACTTTGCAATGTCTCCCGCCAAGTTATCTCTCTGAAACACTCTCTTGGCGGCAGTACCTTCTTTGAACCGGATTCTCAAGTCATTTCTGTCAGCACTTGCTATTTGTGGGATTTCGGGATATGGCGACTTCTTGGAAGCTTGATTGGGGAATACAACCGGCTCTTCCCACTTGGGATCATTCACAGAATAGTCAAAGTTTTCCTGAGTTGGTCTTACCTTAGAAAGGCCTCTGAAACCTCTTTTCTTCAATTCGAGCACATCCTTTGGATCCACCAACGATTCTGAAATCTTGATGCTTTGCAATAGTTGTGGTGAGTAGTATTTTGCCAAAAAATCAAGGTGATCTTTGACTTTTTTCGTCTCTTGACGACGGAGGACCGAGCTAGAAAGGAGCCGCCGAGAGAGATCTTGCCCGACTCGCGAGGCGGTTATGTGAAAGTTGCACCTGAACATGGTGGTGGTGTTCCAGTCTTGGTGAATTTTTCATAAAATTTTGATGGTGCGTGCGCGACACATACATTTGGTAAGTGCTCAACCGACACTAAGACTACCCAGCAAGAATGTCTGGAACTAATTTGTAGGTCTTCTACTAACTAGGTCAGTGCTAGGAAGAGAAGAAAAGTAGACTACAATTTGCTCTGTCCTTTTTTTTTTCTACTTTCCCTTAGAAGTGGATTTAAAGCTTATGGGGTGTAGATTACGTTGGAAACATTTATTGTCTTGTATAATTACAACAAGGCCGACCAAATGAGTACCAAGTTGAGGGTATCGTAAGTCATGAGTTGGGATAGTTGAAGATCCCTAGTGAATGATTTCACTAATAAATTAATGCATGTGTGCAGCTTAGGGAAGTCGGAGCCACGTCTATAGCAGGATCCGGCAATTGCTCTATATTTCCAATGCTGCAGACTTGACGTCTAATGGCTTGATATTCTCATCCGAAATCGCTTGAGGAACGGAGATAGGAGAGTACTGCAATTTCTCATTTTCCTGCTGCAAATGTGCAACCTCTTGCTTCAATCTCTCCGCCTCCTTCTCTAATCTCTTTCCAAAGACGTCAATATAATAGGTTGCACCATTGTAACTGGCCCAAATGAAGATTAAGCTAACAAATGCTCCGCACAAGTGTTTGTATCTGAACCAAATTGGACAAAAGCTCATAGTCAAGAGTTGGTAACCGAATTGAATAAAACTGAATGCGACGGTTTGCATCCAAAGGTAAGGAAGACCGTTGACGAATTTTCCCAACCGAGTTCTCTCATTTTTCTTCTTCAAGAAGGTGAAGGATGTGGCTTTTCCTTTTTCAATTTCATTCTTCTTCCTAATTGTGATGAAGTAATGGTAGGAAGTCTGCCACACAGTGTAGTAGAATGATGTCCAGAGAATTCCGTTGATGAAGTCCCACTTTTCAATGCTGGCCACCGCGGGGTATCTGGCCTTGACGTAATCTTTGGGCAACTCGTGGACAATCACAAACATGGTGATTGGGGGCATGAAGTGAATGAACGAGCTGGTGGTCTTTTCGATGGAATGGAGAACAAGCGAGTTTCTCCAAGTGATGACGGCGAAAGATAACGTGCCCATTGATAAGGCGAACACGGACACAAACAACGATGGCGACGAAGGGAAAAGCCAGATAAAGGTCATGAGCAACAAATTGACGTAGTAGCACAAGTCTGCCAAGTAGTACTGGAAGGACATTTTGAAGTAGGAGTAGAACCGGATGGGCATCAACAACGCCAACACTGCCGAGTGGAAATGGGGGAAGTACACCGGGTACTTTCCGATGATGAAGCCGGAGGTGGCGATCAAGAACACCGCCATGGCGTAGAAGAGCTTTTCTGTGGAGGAGCTCCGCAATTTGCGCTGGAGCCTCTCGTCAAACTTCTGGATCTGCTTGTTGAGCTTTTCCTGGAGGTTGATGAACTCGGTGTCTCTTCTCTGCTTGTTGTTGTACTTGTTGAATCTCTGCTTGGTCTTTATCTTCATGTCCTGGAGCTTCTTGCGGGTGGTGTCACCCACGTAATCCAAGTTCAAACCAAAGTCAAAGTCGCTGACAAAGAGAAGCTTGGACAAGTCGATGAACGACACCGACAGACTGGAGTCGCTCCGCCTAAGACTGGGGCTGTAGAGCGAGGACGCCGAGGACAAGTTTCCATCAACATCTTCTTCTGATTCACCCGATTCAAATACCATCGAGTCCCGCTTGGACTCGTGCACGTAGGGCTCCTTGGAGTCGTTCACCTCAGACGCGAGGTTGCCCGTGCTTTTAGCCTTGACTTTGGACATGGCGGGCTGGTGTTGGTATCAGTCTGTGGGGGGATGAGGAGGTGGAGATGGGGTTTGAAAGTAACAGAGGGTCGAATTCGACACAGTAGGGGGCGTGGTTGCAAGGAATAAATAGTGGTACACACGAGAAACGTGACAAATCAAACAAAACACGGAATACTCGATAGGTGGTTTGTGTCACCACGTGTAGATGATGTGCCCAACCTGGCTGCAACAAATTTTTTATTGCGCACGTGAGTGGCCGGCGGGGGGTGGATGGTGGAGATGACTACATAGGAAAGAGCTGACCATGTGGTTGCCACCGTCACGAGGAACATCTACCTATAGTGTAAGGGGAGAGTGGTTGCAGGCTAGGATCTGCTGCAAGATTTACATGATAATGCACCTCTGGCACATTCTCGCGTTAATTTGGTATTTTTGCAGAACAGTGCGTTTTAAATGTTGGGCACCTTTGCGAAAGATAAGCTACACCACGTACAGTAATTAACGTGGAGGTGGGTGTACCAGGCGAAGACGGTAAGGATGTTTCTTTTCTTTTTTTCTACTCAGGGGACATGAAACCATTCCCATACGTGGCCACTCGGATGTTTCAGGCATTAAAATCGTCTATTAAATAATGTGGCTCCGTAACGGGCTCCGCTCAATGCTGGATGGATTCCACCAGCAGCAACATCGCTTCGAAATTGTACATCTTCTTGTTGTTCTTCCTGGAAGGTACGTGGGGGTGTTCCTGGTTGTAGTGGAAGCATTCCAAGATACACTTTTTCAAGGCATCCACGCTGTCTTGCGAGAGCTGGAAGTGGAACGCCAATCTACCCCCCATAAGCTTCAAGCCGTACTTTTCTCTCGCCACTCTCACCAACATGGCGTCGTCCATGTGGTTCGCCTTGAGGTCAAGGAACACAAAGTTGGAGTCCACGGGGCTCTCCAACTTGATGTTGTGGTCGATGCAAAAGTCTCCAACCTGCTTGGCGAGGCTGTGCGAGTATGCGAGCTTGGAGAAGTTGTGTTCAATGGCATGTATAGCCATGGCAGCCATCATACCTGCCTGTCTGATACCTCCACCGTTTTGTTTCTTGAAGTGGTTGGCCTTGGCGATGAGTTTCTTGGTGCCCACGAGAATGGAGCCCATGGGGGCTCCCAACAGCTTGGAGAGACAGAGCGACACCGAGTCAAAATGGGAGCAGTATTCCTTGATGGAGACACCGGTGGCGGCCAGGGCGTTCCACAACCGGGCCCCGTCCAAATGCATGATGATGTTGTTTTCACGGGCAAACTGGGAGATTCTGGCGATTTCTTCCACCGGCATCAAGATGCCATGAAGGGTGTTTTCCAAAGAGATAATCTTGGTGGGTGCGGCGTGGATGTCGCCATCGTCAGCGGTGACGTTGTCCATGACGTCTTCCAAGGTCAAGTAGTTGCCGTTGGCAGGAGCGACGGGGTGCACCATGGCCTGGGACAAGGTAGCCAAGCCGCCGGCCTCGTGCAAGAACACATGGGCTCTGTGGTCACACAAGATGCTGTAGGGAGGCTGGTGCAAGTTTGCTCTCAAGCCGATCTGGTTAGACAAGGTTCCAGAAACACAGAACAACGCAGCGTCCTTGCCGGTCATGTCACACATCTTGCGTTCCAACAAGAGGGTGGTCTCGTCCTCCATGTACACGGAGTCGCCGTAGGTGGCGTGTAACGAGGCCTCAAGCATGGACTTGGTGGGCACGGTGAAGGTGTCGCTTCGGAACTCGTTGTGTGTAGGGTACATGCCAACAGTAACAGTCATGGCTCAGTTCAGGAACAGTAGAACAGCAAAACGGGATGACGGAGTGTCGTTTCAATTCAACCGGGGGTGGAAGATTTGCTGCAGGGACGGTTTTATATAACCAGCCAGAGTGTTCCGCGACAAACGCAAAGGCACATCGCGCAGTGACATCCTGTTTTGGGCACAAAAGAAATTCACCTCATCAGCGGGTGCGAGCAGGTGCGCCTTGAGGTTTTCCGAGGGGGGAAAGGCGTGAGGACGGGCGGCAGCAGGTTGTGTGACGGTAGCGGGAGGGAAGTCAAGTAGAAACCACCCCGCCGAGTCAGTCGGCGTTAGCGCCATCCCCTGACTGTGTGGTTGCTGTCTCGCTTGCAGTAGCCCGGTTTGGGCACACGTGACGGTACCGCCGGGACATCGCACCCGTCGGTACCCGAAACGGCGGGCGGAGGCACGTCAAAGGCCGTTGAATTGGTAGAATTCGTCGGAGCGGCGGTGCGGGGGCGAGGGCACGCCCGGACCGGAAGTTGGAGCGTTGGTGTTTTGGTGGTGGTTATTGTTGGTGGTGGAGGTGGCGGAGGTTACGGAGGTGTTGGCGCTGCTGGGGGCCACGTCCAACGACGACCCGAACGGCTGGAACTCGGCCTTGCCCAAGTGGAAGTTGTGGGTGCTCAGGCTGGGGGTGTCGCGCCAGATCTGGCTGGAGGATACGCTGCGACCGTGGGAGTAGCCCACCGCGGGGAGGGAGTCCACCGCCAATGTGGGTTCGGCGCCGTTCCAGAGGTTGGGGGCCAAGTACCGCGAGTCCATGCCAAAACCCACGGGAGTGTTGACTCCCGCCAGATTGACTCCCGCCAGATTGACTCCCGCCAGATTGACTCCCGCCAGATTGACTCCGTACAACGGGTCGCCCGCAGGGAAGAGATCGCCGAGCGCGCTGGTGCTCAAAATTGCAGGTGCGCGCAGGGTCTGTGCCGCCGTGGGGGCAGCCCCGGTGAGGGTCGCGGTGGCAAGCCGGGGCGAGTACCACATCGAGGAGTTGAGGTCGCCGTACACCGTTGCGGGCGGAGGCGGATCTTGCACGGGCGAGCTGAGGCTGCTGTAGAGTGCGTCGTCGTAGGGGAATCCCTGGCGCTGGCCCATGTGGGCGTTGGCCTGGGCTATAGGCTGGGAAATGTGCTGTGGCTCGGGCGAGAGTAGCGACAACACAGGCGAAGAGACTTGTCCCACACCATGAGCGGGCCCGGGACTTCCACCTGTCATCGACGTGTGGACGGGAGAGACGGCACCGACCCCACTGTTAACGTTAATGGCGTGGATACTGGGCACCAGGCTCGTCATGCCGTCGGTGGCGGAATTGCCGCTGGCATTTTCGTGCGAGTAGACGTGCGAGTAGTGGTTGTAGAAGCCGTTGTCAGTGGCCATGTCACCCACGACAGGCGGCGACACACTGCGCAATTGGCTTTTGTGAACGTTGTTGCCGCCACTGGCGTACCGGGGCTTTGACAACGCGTTGCCATACCCCCCGAAGTCGATTGACGCCTGGTACTCCGTGAGCTTCACCGGCTGGTAGGTGGGATCTTTGGCGTGCTTTGCATTTTCCACCACCTGGTGCATGGCGACATACTTTCTGATCTCGTTGCGGAACGCTTCCTTCCACGCAAGCTCGCTTTCCTGGTAGGTGTTGACCTCGTGCATGATCTCGTCTTCCCATTGGGGCATGAGGACAAAAATCTTGTTCAATGTTTCAAACACATTGGGGTTGACCGACCCTTCCCTGGTGAAAATGGCCGATACGGGCTCCCCATTGAGTCCGTTGGGATTGCCTGCAGATGCAGTGCCTCCTGCAACACCGCTGGCCATGGATGCAGGTGCATTGAGTTCCTCGATGATGGGCTCAAGCTGATGCAATAGAGTGGTAAGCTCCTTCTTCTCCACCAAAAGCTGCCGCAACGCCTCTTCAATCTGCTCGTTGTCCCTCTTGCTCTTGTCGGTGGCTGCGGCTATCTGCTCGATTTCCATGCGAATTTTGTGCTTCTCATTGGCCTCTCCGTTCAAAAGCGCCGTGTTGCGCTCGGAAAGCTTCTTGATTTTCATGAGATACTCGTCGGTCTTGGTTTGGTATAGTTCGAGGCCATTGCGGAGGGAATTGAGCTGGCTGGTTAATTTCAGTTTTTGAAAATTCAACCTGTCCTTCGTTTTCTCCAACGATTTGACATCGTGGTCCTTTTTCACTTTATATCCTGTCTCCTCGTCGTACTCCTGTTTGTAAAACTTGTAACGCTCCTGGACCTCTATGAATTCTTTGTTAGCATGGGCTTGAAAGTTTCGATGCTCTAGATTTAACTTAACGGTTTCGTTCTGGAATGCAACGAGGTAGTCGTTTAGCAACTCTGCACTGGTGGTGGCCTTTACCACGTCTACTGTGATCGAGTCGATGTCGAACTTGGCGCCTTGATTGCCAATGTCGGAAGTCTTGATGTCAGGGGAATGCTGGGTGGGTAACTTCTCTATCTCCATGCCAAGATCATCTCCTTCTTGCTGCTCCATCGGTTGGATATAGACTGCTGAACTCTGCGATCTGAAGTTTGTCAAGGAGTTCACAGCAATAATCTGGATCTGGTACACCCAATAGAGGTCCAAGTTGTTCAACTTGCACGACTTCGAGGTGACGGTCGCCACCTCTTGGTTATTGATCATCAAGATGTAGTAGAGGCTTTCATCGGCCCGCACCTCGATGTCCCAGTGAATGATGGCAGAGTCTCCGTGGACAGAATCAATACATATGTTTGGCGAGTGGGGGATCTCGATGTTCAAGTCCTCGATGAGTTCCTTGACTGGGGTCTTAAGGATTTTGACACAGCGGTACAAAATCCAACAGATCGACGGCACTAACGTGAGTAGCGCTTCAATCATGCTGGGCACACCTGGTATGGGTCGAGCAGGAAATCACGAAACGAAAGTGGTCGACACCAGTAACTCAATACTTTGCCGGGTATCCGAGGGTAGAATGGTTTGCCTGTTTGTAGAGGGCCGATCTGCAGTAAAACTTCTTTTGAAGATTGTGAAGCGGTACACGACCCACCAGATCGCATGCCACTGTAGAGAAGGCAGAACAAAGCTAGCCTTACGAGAGCTACAGCAGTCTTGTCGTGGAACCACCGAGCTCAGATACTGCGGTTGGGTAGAGATACTATGTGATTGATTTTGAAGGTCCGCGAGACTTTGGTGCACCGACCACCAATTGCTGCAACCTCCAATTCTACCATTGCGCATATACCGCAACCAATTTCACCAACAACGACCTTAGCCGGGCCCCGAGCAGTCTTGATCTATTATGCCTATGTACTATATCCTTTCCCTAGACCGAGCCGCAATCTCCTTCCTGAAGACTGATATACTCGTTGGCTGCAATCTTGATGTGCGAAATGCTGACGAGCACCAAGAGCACGTTGAATATGCCCAAAAGGAAGAATGGCGCCAATATCCAGTAGTCACTCCACACACCACCCACCTTGGATATCACCAAGATCCCGAGGCCCCCGCACAACGTGTATAGGCCGCTGAGACTGCCCATGTGTGGAGCCTTGTCCACTCCACTCAACAAGCTCATACTGGTGATGATGGTCCCGATTTGCGAAAGGCCGATGAAACTGACCATGACGAAGCAGCTCACGGTGTGCGGGTCGTATATCCCGTCCTCCGAGTCGTTATTCATGATGATGATGCCAAAATTGCCAATGATGCCAAAGAGCGACGAAATGAGGATGGTCTTTTCCTTTCCGATGCTCGCAAGGTCTATCAACCACCCCCAAAAAGGAGCAGATATCAAGGCCACTGTCTGTGCAACTCCGGTCACAATGGCAGAGAAGACGTACCCGTCATGACAGGTGCTCTTGTCGGGAAGATCGGGGGACGCCACACTGTTCAGATGTCCACATTTGCCCGTACGATAGTAGTAGTTGTACACCATGAGTGGGATGAATACCGAGGTGGTGACGGTGGTGGACCTGGCGACAAACGCACCCACGTACGACAACTGAATGTGTCTGTTTTTCCTGGATTCCACCAACGCATCGTAAATGAGGGAAAAGTAGGGTTCGTTGGCCCTGATCACCACATCGGACTCATCATTTTCGGTGATATCGGGGATCTGGGGCACTTCAGGGACCGCCTTCTTGAAGTCGTAAAGGAAAGTAAACAAAACCGCACACACTGCAATCGCATAGAGGGCTATGAGGTCGTAGGAAAGCTTGAGACCCCACTTAATGTCCAAATTGGGATACAAGTCCACCATTTTGGGGGGAAGCGTAAGAAAGAACGACACCGAGAATATTGCACCCAACCCCGTGGACATTCCGAGCAAAGCAGCATACTTTCCGTTTCGGGAACTGCTTGGACCGGTGATTTCTCCATCTTCAACCACCTGATAATCTTCATTTCTTCGCCAGTACCGCAGGATGTCAAAGTCTGAGTTGGTTAATTCGTTGAGCGTGACAGTCACCATGCTCATACATCCGGTCACTCCAAGGGCAAACACTGCTCTGAAGAAGAGCAAGTCAGGGAAGATGTTGGAGCTCAATTGTCCGTAGCCAAAGAGTGCTATGGCAAGCACAAGGAAACTCGAACTCTGCACAAATTTGGACCCGCTCATGGGAAACCATGTTTGAACAGTGAGTTTGTCGGCCAAAGCACCTATCAAAGGCGCACCAATGACCAGGGTTACCTCATCCACCACTCCTAAGGTTCCAGTAATGCTGCCTATCTTTTCACGGTCAACGCCAATAACCTCTGTAATGTAGAACGGCTGGGTAGAGGTTATGAACACAATGACGGATACGCAAGCGAACCCGGCAAAGCAGAACGCCACAAGATTGACGGGGCTGTAGTTGGCCAAAAGCATATGTGTGAGAGTGTTGCTGTATTGGAGTTATCTAAAAGATCAAAGACGACCCGGAAGTCACGGGATGGTACTCGGTTCCCAAACGGGATATGTGCAGTTCCGCGGATCCAAAATGGAGGACTATGTGCAGGCGCGATCGAGATTGTTCCGTGGAACCACGCTACATTAGGCTAAGGCTACAGCAGGAAGATTCCGAGCCGCGAGGGATTCCACGCCACATTGCCACGCCCAGGACCACAGGGTTCCGCTCACGGCAAAGCGGCGCTAGACGCAGGGCGCGTGGCTGAGTGAATGCAACACGGATTCTCGGATCATTGCTTGGGTGCAACTTATAAAAGGCATAAATGTTCCCACAAAGACACTGCACTAGAGTAGCAAGCACCATGAGTCTTTCCTCGACCAGCTCCATCAAGACTGCAAGCGAATACGACAATGAGGATAAGGACTACACCGAGCCGTTCAATGGTCTTCACAGCCATGATCGTTTGGCCCTTACCAAGACAGAGACAGCAAAGTCTCTCCATACACTAGGGATGTCCCTGATCATACCCGAGCCTGCCATAAACAATCCCAAGGGTGCAGAGCCACCGATCTTCCCCGAAGAGTACACATTAGAAACTTCCACGGGCTTAGTGCCCTTGCAACAGTTGCAATCTTTGGGCAGAACTGTCACCAGCGAAAAGAGAACCACCCATGCCGAGAACATTCCTCCTGAGGCGGAATTCGTCACTTTTGTTGTCGGTGACCCTGAAAACCCTCACAACTGGAACCTCACCGTGCGATGGTGCTACACCGCTATCTATGCCGTGTTTGTAATCTGCGCAGCGTACGGTTCTTCATGCCTAGCGACTGGATTACCCACGGTCAACAAGAAGTTTGGAGTTAGCACCGAAGTTTCAACTCTCACTGTATCTCTTATGGTTCTTGGATTTTGTGTGGGCCCCTTGGTGTGGGCTCCGATGTCTGAACAGATTGGAAGGAAACCGGTGTATGTCATCTCGTTCGGCCTCTACGTGATATTCAACATTCCCTGTGCTCTTGCACCCAACATTGGAGCTCTCTTGGCTTGTCGTTTTCTCTGTGGAGTGTTTGCATCTAGTGCATTAACCAACATTGGTGCCAGCATCGTGGATATCCACGTAGAAACCCGGTCTTTGGCTATTGCATTTTTCTCCTTTGCCCCATACTCTGGACCAGTATTGGGTGGGGTGGTCAACGGTTTCGTCAGCGTGGGGACGGGACGTTTTGACATGATCATATGGATCAACATGGCATTTGCAGGGGTTATGTGGATAATTATCATGATATTGCCAGAGACTTATGCCCCCGCCATTCTCAAAAGGAGAGCAAAGAGGATGAGGAAGGAAACAGGAAATCCCAACATCATGACAGAGCAGGAAGCAAACCCGCTCCCTCTCAAGCAATTAATTAACGATAATTTGATCTTGCCATTAAAATTTATCGTCCAAGAGCCAGTGTTGGATTTGATGTGTGCCTTTGTTGCGTTGATCTACTCTCTCCTCTATGCGTTCTTTTTTGCATATCCCGTCATATTCAACGAATTATACGGTTACAAGGATAACATTATCGGTCTCATGTTTATTCCCATTTTAATTGGTGCTGTATTAGCACTCACCACCACTCCCATCATTGAGAAAAAATACATGGAATTATGCAAGAGAAGAACTCCTACCCCAGAAGACAGATTGATTGGTGCAATGATCGGTTCTCCCTTTCCTTGTATTGCTCTCTTCATTTTAGGTGCAACTTCATACAAGAATGTAATCTGGGTGGGACCCGCATCAAGTGGTATTGCCTTTGGATATGGAATGGTTCTAATTTATTACTCTTTGAACAATTATATTATCGATACGTACGCCAAATATGCAGCTTCTGCCTTGGCTACCAAAGTATTCTTGAGAAGCTCTGGAGGCGCCGCATTTCCTTTGTTCATCACTCAAATGTACCATAGATTGGGGTTACAGTGGGCAAGCTGGTTGCTAGCATTTATTTCATTGGCAATGATTGCCATTCCTTTTAGTTTCTACAAATATGGAGCTACCTTAAGAAAGAAACTATGCAAAGAGGACTATACAGTCAAATATGACCACTACATAGAATAGTTCACACGACATTAAAGTAATAAATAATAGAAAAAAGTGACTTGATATGTTGTTCTATCTTCTAAATGCTGAAATCTAATTTATGTAACGCGTCGGCTTGTCCCTTAGCTTTGGGGGAATGTTCAGTTCCCTTCAACAAGGAGGTAACCCTTTCCAAATCGACTCCAGTGACAGAGGCAATAAACGCACCTATCTCGATGTTTTCATGATTCCCTGACAAGCCATGGTACGCCCTGTGGTGCAGCAACTTGTTTCTGATGGCCTCTGAGTTTGTGTGAGCATATATGTTTACATCCACAGCAGAGTGACCGTGGGTAGTCCAACCTGTCTGCGATCTCACAGACACAATATCGTTCAACACATACAACAAGTCATTGACATTGTTAGCGTTCTTGATGACCGTGTCGACTTCTTCGTCTGTGATGGTGGTAATTCCCAAGTCTTGCTCTATAATTTCGTCAGTAATGTATTTCTTGAATTGCTTCAAGTTGTCCTTCTTGCTGTAGGACACCACCTTCTTGGCCAAAAAATCCCCAGAATGCGTGCTATTCAACAACACTTCTGGGTACCACAAGTAATCAGGGTACGAAGGAGAAACCTGTCTTGCGGTGACCAAGCCTCCTGTTTCGTGGTCAGAAGTGGAGATGGCAACGGTGTCCACGTCACTTTCGTCAATGAAGTTGATGACCTCCTGGAAAGCCTTGTCGTAAGCCAACACTTCTCTGACTTGCGCGGCAGGGTCATTATGGTGACCAGCGTGATCAATTCTGCTTCCTTCGATTAACAAGAAGAATCCCTGTTCCGAGTCCTTGGTGGCTTCCGACAACGCTGTCAATGCTACCTTGACTTGCTCAGCCAAGCTGGGGTATTCCTTGCTGTCACGGTCAATATCGTAAGGAATATCACCATCAGCCAACAATCCCAACAATGGCAAAGACACGTTGCGACCGCCATTCAAGGCGTCAAATTCACCTCTGTTTCCAACATACAGCCAGCCATTGCCCTGGGCTTCCTTGATCAAGTTTCTCGAGTCAGCACGGCAGCCATGGTAATGACATCTGCCTCCACCAAGAATCAAATCCACAGATCTCCCCAAGGGATATTCTCCCAACTGGTGCTGGGCAATCAAGTCTTCCTGGAAACGGTAGTCCACATGGGCGCTGAAAGCAGCGGGGGTGGCATCGGTGATACGAGTGGTGACCACCAATCCCGTCAAGTATCCTTGCAACTTCAACCCTTCCAATACGGTACCGCAGGGGTTTTTGAGTGGGTCCACTCCGATAGCACCATTGTAGGATTTAAGAGCACAAGAGAAGGCGGTAGCTCCGGCGGCAGAGTCGGTTACAAGCGAGTTGTTTGCCCTAGTTCTGGATGAGCCTACCAAGTAATGGTCCAAAGTCAAGACGTCGTCGATAGGCAATTCATCCCTAAATTGTCTAAATGATCTGGCAAGTGAGACCGATGCAGGTCCCATACCGTCAGTGACCATGAAGATCACGTTCTTCTTCTTGGAAACATCAACCTTTGGTGACTCATGGTGCTTGTGGGTACCCTTGATAGGAAACGCGAGAAGATAAGCCACAAGGGCCAACAACACCACGTTTAAAGTGTATGGAACGTAGCGTGCCCATGTCTTTCTTTTGGAGTTGTACACAGACAGCGTCTCTCCACCCAAAAGGGCTTGGTTTTCTGAAGCCATGGATGTCGGGTATAGCAATAGCCAACGCGTGGAGATGTGAAAGGGTGAGACACGAGGGAGCCGCATTCTCAGATCCCCCACTATTAAGGGTTGCACTGAGGGGGGCAAGCTCTACATACCGTTTACTTAGAAGACTTATATTTGTTCTACTTCGATGCTCTAGAAGTCGTCGATGATGATGCCGTCAACATGGTCTGCAATGTAGTTGCCCACAGAAACATCCATGATTGCCAAACCCACCAACTTTTGCACTGTCAAGTTAGTGTCGGTGGTGTAGGTTGCTGGGTCCAAAATATCGGAATACAATTGTGCCAACTCCACGAGTCCGTCTGGTCCGATTTCTGTTTGGATCAACTCCCCAGCTTCGAGTAGTGTATGCTCCTTGGAGTCCACCAATATCTTTACCTTGTTCTTGAATTGGGTAAGCAAGACGTCAAGATCCAATTCAACCATATGTGGTTTGTAGGAGCCGATCAACGAGACAAACTTGGGAAACTTTGGATCCTGGTTGATGTAGTGACCCTTTATAACCGCTTCTGTGGAAGGAAGACACCCAAAGATTATGGAACTGTTCTGAACGTGTTGCACCATTTGGGGCGTCTCGTCAAGGTACAGGAATACATTGAATTTTACCCCGCTGAATTCACTAGCAGATTTCTGTGCCAATTTCTGTGCATTTGGAAGGCTTCGGTTGATGATGTTGACCTCTTTGAGCTGTGTCCCAAAAAGGAGCAATGCCAACTTAAAGTGCCAGTATGCCTGAGGTCCCAGCCCAAACACAGTCAATTCAGGAAGTATGGTGGAGGCCACGGGCACTACTTTGGTTAGTCCTGCAGTGCTCGCCAATGCAGTCCTAAACGCAGTCAAGGTAGCGGCGTTGAGTATGGCCTTGCTGGTTCCAGTATCTTCGTCGAGAAGCACCACACTGCCTTGATATCCAAGACCCTTTGCGTTGTTTGAAGGTCCACCACTGAGAAGTTTGATCCCCACCCCTTCAGGAGCGATACAAGGCATGAACAAGTGAACCGTATCGACATTGGGCTTGTTGGATGGTTGGTAGATTCTTGGAGGGATAACCCTCTCCAGATCTTTCAGTGCTGCTTTCAACCCGTTGATAAGCGCGGGCTGGAACTCATGGAGAATCGTCGATTGCGATAGGATCGAATCCAAGAACTCGCTGACGTCTCTATCACGGATTACTTTCATTGGCGTAGATCTGTTTCGCAGTGAGCGTGGAGTTTACCCCACGCAAAGAAATACAGCAGAAGTCGTGTGAGGTCGAACAGATTATACCAGATAATCTGATCAGTTTGGAAGGACGGGAAAGAAGTGAGCACTTATGTTCTCGATAAAGAGAGAAGTTGATGCTCAGCCCATTTCTCCTCTTCGTTTATGGTCCCCAATTTCATCAATACTTGTTCTCTGTACTTTTTCAAAGCAGCAGAAAGATCAGAATCTCCACCGACTTCCAGAAGAATATCTTCCAATGCTCCGACTAATGAGTAGTATGATAGCCTGGAGTCCTTGTCAGGGGTACCAGAAAGAGTGTAGACCTTGAACTTTAGGGAAAGCTTCTTTAAGCTTGACAATAGTTTTGAGTTTTGATGTGATGCCAATTCTTCATCGATCTTCCGCTGTACCGCTGGTGCAGAACACACTTGGAAGAAAAGCTTCTGTATTTCGGAGAGATCTGCTCCGTTTTCCAAGATAAACTTGCTTATGGTAACGTTACTTTCAAGAGAGGACTCCCATATCATGAAACTGGACTTCATGGAATTCAACTTGCGGATGTAGAAGCACTCGTCGTGATCCTTTATATATTCGAAGTTGAACTTCCACACAATTCTTTCGTAGAAAGGCGATAACTTGCCAGATTCCATAAGCGGTAAATATTTGGAAAGAAAGTTTTCCTTCAAGTTCTTCAAAATCATTAATGGTTTGCGCAAGTCATGATATTTCTTCATCAATATGATGTCGATGTGAATGTAGTTGATAGACTTCCATCCGAGGTTTAGCGATCTGAGATCGGTCAACTTGAGAGGACTATGTTCGAGATTAATGAGATGCCTGTTCAATATGATATCCGTCAAAATACGCGACGTGAGACGTTCCTGGTAGTAGAAGAGTTCCATGACTTCAAACAACCTTTGCTGCACTGTAATGGACTTAATGTACGTCGAAAGCTCTTTGGGAGTCATTTCTAACATTTGGAAGTTGGGCAAGGGATTCAAGATTTTTGATGACTGAAGCCCCATCATCAAGTTGTTCACATACAGCTCAGCATGGCTATGGGCTACTGTCATTGGTAGCTTCACGTTTATGATATCTTCAGTGGTGTAACGCTCATTGGCTGAACCTTGAGTAAAGTTAGCTAGTAGGGAGGGTTTATAAGTGGACGAAACCTTGGAAGATTCTGCAGGTGAAAGAAGGTTGAGTGCATCTGCAAGTATGACGTTTTCCGGATGTGGTTTATGGGCGATAAGCCTTCGAAACGTTATCCGTGACATGGTGTTCTGTGGTGCTTAACATTTCGTGACTAGCGCAAAATAAGATGGCCAAGGTGCGCACGTGACGTATACCGAAATTTACTCTATGATGCAATTTGAAGATGATTGCGAAGCGTAGATTGTAATATATACAAGGATTAAGAAGATCTGAAGGCTTAATTCGCCAGATTTTAGTCTATTTTCTGCCTCTGTTGTTGTTACAAGGGAAATTGTGTGATTTTTGAATGATTCAACAAGCTACCCTTAAGTTCTCAGAGACTCATCCTCTATCAAGTCGTCGGCCCACTTCAATTGCTTGAATCCAGTATTCTTCAAGAGAGGCTGGTTGTATTTGTGCAAATGCATTTTCCACAACAATTCTGCGGGATCCTGGTCAGGCTCCACCCATTCAAAACCGTCTCCACCACTCATCCAATATGCTTGGAGCTTTAGGTCTTCCAAATCATCTTTTGTCTGCAACAATCTGACTTTCTCGCCGTCCCTGGTGTATCCTGGTTGTAACGTGTACTGATCAGTGTAGAGATCCTCATTAACTCTGCACAATTCGTTGACGATCTCAGGATTCGATTCTCCACCATTCAATTGCCTGTCCGCTTCTATTATCTTGGAGGCAAACATCATTTCATCTGCATGCTTGAACATATTGGTGTAGAAGGTTCCCTTTTGCCAGGTGACGTAATCACCTCCCGCCAGAGTGGACTGTCTTCCGAGTCTGACAATGGTGATAAAGAAACTGGAGTTGATAAAGTAGGTCAACAACATCGAGTTGATTGAGCCAAGGTGTCTCCAGCCATCACTGAGCCCTCCGAGCTCTATGAGTTCGTTCACTCCATACTTTGTCAAGAGCGTGATCATGACCGTGGATCCCAACAATCTCATGAGTCCCAGCTTCAACACCTGGCTATTGTGCAGTATATAGTTTGGGTGGCCCACGGTGACGTCTGCAAGCCTGATAGCACGTTTGAAATCGCCGTCGTAAAGAGCTTCGCGGAAAGGTATCAAGGCCACTTCCTTCGGAATGATGGTAGAGCTGGAGGTGTTTTTGGAGTAGTAATAATTGATGATGGACAAATTGAGCTCCGTGGAAAGCTTCAACAAGAAGATCTGCTTGAGCAAGTCCTGGCTGAACTGGATGCCTTCACTTTTGTTGAAGAGTTCGTCCATCACAGAGTTGAAGTCACGTAGCGACCGTGAAGTCTCGCTGGTTTTTTCATTAGATGCAAGAGAGCTGCTCTGGATAAGCTGGAATGATTTTAATGTGCTCAATACGAGATTTTCCGCGGCACTGTTGTTGTTTGATGCCTTGGGGAGCTCTTCTTTGACTTTCTCCACTAGAGTCTTGTAGTCTGAAACATAGGGAAATGGGGAAGACGAAAGTCTGGCCAGTTTCACGAGACCAAGAACACGACTGCCAATGCCAGAGCGTAGCCCAGCTTGACTTCGTATTAGCGAGATGATCATTTCCAAACTCCGTAAGCTGGTCAAAATTTGATGCCTGAAACTATGTCGCAAAATCCGCCGATGTCGCGAATCTAAAAGTGTCGCACGTTTGGAGCATTGGGACGGTTACTCCTATAGGAAACCACGGGTTAGGATAGTTGGTTGGCTACGAGCTAATAAAAGATCTGGCTGGCCCGGAGCAACTCAGACCATGGTTTATATTTAAACAGGGGTATAATAGAATGAAGGTTCATTGAAGAAGCGTGAAAAGCCATAAATAGTAACAGCAGGCGACAAGTGTCAGTTTTGAAATGTCACGTACGAGAACTGAATCGCAGGCATGCTGCGGAGACGGGAATAGTACATTGGGATGGGGAGGGGCATCATAACGTGTTTCGGCGCAGGTGGACAGTCGAAAAGGCGACCTTCTCTAAAGCAAGCCCCAGGCCGCAGCCATTCCTGCTGCTGCAAGCATTCTGTAATTCAACTCACCCTGGACACCGTTGTTCGCCGAAGAGCCAGACTTGGACGAGCCCGAGCCCGAGCCCTTCGAGGAGCCGCCCTTGGTGTCTGACTTGGAAGACCCCGATATGTTGGCCTGGTTCCCCAAGGTGGTGGGCGAAGGACGGATGTACGAGGTGATGAACGTCAAGGTGTCGGTGCTGGGGTCGTCGGTGCTGTTTCCGGTGGGAGCCGCAGCGTTGGTGAGACCTGGAGGCTTGGGAGGAGGGGCAACAGCGCCCGGGGCGGGCACTCCTGGGTTTGCAGCAGGAGCAGCTGGCGTGGTGGTGGTGGCTTCCCCCGCAGCAGCAGCAGCAGCGGCGGCGGCAGCAGCATTAGCAGGTGTAGTGGTCGCACCCTTTGTGGAAGTGTTGTCGGTATCGGTGTCGGTGTCGGCGTCGGTGGGAGCAGTGGCCCCTTTAGCGGTATTGGTGGTCGCACCCTTGGTGGTATCTGTCTTTCCAGCGGCGGCAGCGGCGGCGGGGGTTGTAGCACCAGCAGCCGGAGTACTAGCACCAGCAGCGGGAGTAGTGGCGCCAGCAGCAGGGGTTGTAGCGCCAGCAGCAGGGGTTGTAGCATCAGCCGCTGTGTCCGTATCAGCGGGAGCGGCGGCAGGAGCGGGCGCAGGAGCAGCAGCAGCGGCAGGAGCAGCTGGCGCAGCAGCCATGGCAGCAGCGGCCATGGTCAACATCATCACAGAGTACTTCATGGTGATCCTTCAAAGATTTCCGTAGACTTGTAGCGTGGATCAGAAACAAACGAGCGAATACAGTCAAAAAAAAAAGTTGTTTGTTTCACGAATCAATATTTTGGTGTCCGTCACGTGTAGGAGCCAGGGGACACTTGTACAGAACGGGGGCACTACGGGGGCACTACGGACGAGAAACGGACTAAAGCGATTACTGAGGCGGCTGGACGTAATGTTCGGATGTTCTTAGCCGTTCCAGCTTCATGGGGCTGAATCTATCCGGGTTGGAGCCTTGAACTGAAAGCATAGCCCCACGGGGAATGTTTTCACCACTCGCGCGCTATTGACGTTTGCTTGGAAGAGCCCTGGAGATAGCCCGGCGTACATGCAGGACAGTGTTCCAGGCCCGAAGGCTGAAGGTTGGAGACGGAGAAGGATGGAGCAAAGGGGAGCAGAGGAGGATAGGGTAAAACGAGCGCGTGGAATGTGAAAATGGTTCCTTAGCTGGCTCGCACTGAGTGCTGTTCAACGAAACTGAGCCTCAGTGAGGCCTCTAGGGATTGAAATTTATAGTCTTAGACCGATTACACTGTTGGTACCTTCGTCTCCTTCCACTACACAGATTCAATCCTGTAGGACATTCATTACTATCATACAGCCCTAGAGGGCATATCATTATAGGAACAGCATCTTGATGTTCTTCTATGGTACACTAGGCTGTCACCAACCCTTGTCATTTTCAAATCCTCTTCTTTTTCTTTCGCTTCTCCATCTTTGGTGCACAGTCCGGACAGTACCACACTTCGTCATCCTTGGGAGGCGACGTGATGCCAACGCAGCTCCAGTGGAACCACTCGAATTTACAGTCGTCGTTGTCGCACCCAATCATTTCTCCAAAAGACACTCTCTGACAGAAACAGTACAAATTATTGTCTGCATCCTCTCCATTCCCTGAAGGGCCCTCTATGTGCACCATTCCGAGTGGAGCCCCTAAGTCGCTTCCACCAAAGGAAAACGAGCCCACATTATCGGGTCCTGGAGTCCGCAGAAGCGACCGGTCGTCTGCTTCTTCTGATCTCATTCTCTTGGTAGGGCGTGCCATACCAGCTCCGCCCGCAGCTCTGTTTCCAAATAGCTGTCTTCTCTTCGGCAACCTTCTGCCTTCACCACTCGACCCGTTCCGGGGAGTGGCTGTTCCCAGTAGTGATTCCGACATGCTGTAGAGGGCATTGTTTATGTCTCCTTTGCTGTCTTCTTCTGCATTATTCTCCACGGGAGGCAAGAGTTCATCCTGCTCCAACTTGGCTATGTCGGTCTCGAAGTTGAACAAATGCTTTGACATCAAAAACAATGCTGTGTTCGCCAACAAAATTTTCTCCTGTTGTAGTCTCTGCACTT
Organism: Suhomyces choctaworum; assembly: GCA_030568475.1. Classification (NCBI taxonomy): domain Eukaryota; kingdom Fungi; phylum Ascomycota; class Pichiomycetes; order Serinales; family Debaryomycetaceae; genus Suhomyces; species Suhomyces choctaworum. The sequence goes on along the minus strand of JAJMGE010000010.1, from coordinate 11,015 downwards.
TCTTCATATCCTCGTCTATCTTGACATACAACTGCTGCTCCTTGGGATGCTTCGTCAAAGTGCCGTTCGAACGGATAAACTTGTGTATTTGACTATCTTTCGTTTGGTATCTCTTTCTTGCCTCCGTTAACTGGGAGTCCTTGCTTCTCATTTCCTCAAGAAGGTGTTTCACCTCCAACGGAAGGTTGGACAAGTCCTGAGTATACTTCTCTAGGACGGTCGAGGTATCCATTCCTACGCTTGTCTGCAGTGTGTGCGTTAGGGTCGATCTCTTCGCAAATGTCTCGATAGTGTATTGATTACAAAATCGTCACCGATGTTGATGGACTGCACATAATTCGGCACACATATTTGATACTCATGGAAGCAAGGGGACAATGAGCGATTCTACCTCCAAACCCGACACCCTTGAAGAGAAGCTTGGCTCTCTTTCGCTAGAGAGCAACATTGAGAAGGTCTTTCGCCAGCTGTCGCCCATTGAGCCACAGGAACGGTCGAAGCTACACACCGAGCTTGAGTTGGCCTCCCAGAAGAAGCAGTCGGCAAAGGTTCTTCACAGCATCTTGATTGACGACGCTGAGACGTTTCTTCTGGGCTTAAATCGTGTTGACGATAAAAATGCATTGATTCTCATCAACACCCTTAGCTGTTTCGACAAGAGTGACGACTTGATCAATAATCTTTTGAACACAATTAGAAAACGCATTGCCGATGATAGGAATGTCGACCTTGCATTTTACTTGTCAGCATATCTTGCAGTCCTTTCCAATTTTAATCATGTTCAGCCGCAGCACTTGGGCTTGTTCCTTACATTGTTGAACCCATTGGACAGTAAAGTCAAAACATATGCTCCAATAATTCTTTTGATTGTCATAAAGAACGTGCAGCACGAAAGGGCACAAACTGTCGAAGCAGTCAATGAAACTCTCGAAATCTATGTCGAAGACTCCAGCCTTGATGTCGCTCAATTTTTGACTTTCATCAAGATCTTGGAAACCTTGTTTTCAATTCTTCCCGATGTTGCAACTCCTGTCTATACAGCGCAGGCCACAAAGAAGCATATTCTTCAGCGTGTGGACGGAATCTTAGTTAACAATTCCTTATCACTAGACCTGCCAAATCATGTCTTGGTTGCAACAGAAATTTTGAAGCTTGTTTCCACCTCTTCAATTTCTGAAAATAGCAGAACTTTCACAACCAAGGAATACTTGAACTTGTTGCAAATTGGTGCCACTGTAAAGCAGAATAAAGAAATAAAAATGCTTTCTACTTTGGCTCTTATCAAGATTTGGAACTTTGTTCAGGCGGATAAAAAGAAAGGCTCCCCTGTATCCATCGCATCAGATGACCTTTCTCACAACCTTTTGTCGTATATCAAAGAATACCCTGAGAACCCCAATGAAATTCTCTTGGAATATGCTATTGAGGGCATGGCATATTTTTCATTATACAATAGCGTGAAGGCTAGCTTACGGCGTGACGAGGACGTACTCAATCGCATTGTGGCCATCCTTAAAGCTAAGTCTGAGACTAAAATGAAGGACTCTGAAATTGTGGATACAAACAACTCCTTGGTCTATGGAATTGTCACCATTTTGGCGAACGTAACCAAGATGACAGATAACTCACAATCTACAAAAAAGACAATCAATTATCTTAAATCTGTGGCAACTCCAGGATCTCAGGACGGTAAGGATGAGAATCCACATGACATCCAGCTTTTCAATGAATCGTTGATTATGGATCATAATATTATTGGCACTCTAGCGAAAATCAAGTTCTATAAGGAAGACTCTGGGTCAGGAACACAGTACAGCCCTAACAACACCATCAGCCAAATAGTGAACATAATTTACCTGATTTCAACAAACCAGAGCCGCCAGGTACGGAATGAAATAGTCAAGCAAGGGGGCTTGACATTTATATTGAGCTATTTGGCTAAACATAGTGTTGTGCAAAAGAACGAGAATGGGCAAACTAGACCAATCACTACCAATGAGGGACTTATTGAGACTAGAGTATATGCCCTCAGAGTTCTAGCAAGAGTTCTTATTTCGGTCAATCCCACTCTTGCATTTACAACGTATGACGTGCGTACAGCAGTCCCCTTCTTGATTGAATTACTAGGTCCAGATATTTCCAAATATACTGGAACTTTGGACCCCACTAACGTGCAAGACCTGTACTTGCATGAGATGACAAATCTCGATAAGTATGAGTCTCTATTAGCATTGACCAACTTGTCGTCAGATCAACAGAATGCAGACATGAGAAGATTGATCATTGCCAAATCCTTTGATTCGTACTTGAATAACTTCATAATTGACTCGGATAATTTCATGATTCAAAAGGCAAGCTGGGAATTAATCACCAATTTGATCGCAGAGCCCGATTTGTTGGTGAAATTTTTCAACGTCGGACCTGGAGAAGATGGAAAGAGGCTTGAGGAAAATTACAATAGGTTAACTTTGTTGGTGAAATTGCTCAATTCAGAAGATGTGTCATTTCAAGTTATTATTGCAGGTTTGTTAGCCAATGCTACATCTGAGTTTCATCCAATCCCCTTGGTCTTGGTAAAGGAATACGAAATCAGAACCGAATTGGTGCAAACTCTTCAAACAATTTTTCTTGAACAAACATCTCAGAATGATTTAGTTTTAAGATGCAGTTACCTTTTGATGTATGTGATATTTTCCGTCGTGGACGCGCCCGAACTTAAGCTTTTCTCTGAAAATGAGGAGTTTAAAATGGCTATTGCTCGTGTCATTAAGGAAAGTAAGAACAAGGCAGCTATTGAAATTTTGGTTGAAGTATTAAATGTTCTTAAATAGGTTTGCGAATCGTGTAATGCATTTTCTATCGAGAAATCTAAACATTTTTACCCTGAATAACTTAACGCAATGGTAGATGCACTTGGCGGATGTTGAAACATGATACATGTTGCTATTATCAGGTCATTGTATGCAAAATATGCTAAAAGTTTATTAATCTTTGTGCCAAACTTTCATGATTGTGTTCAGCAGTTGTCACGGATCTCTTAACCTTATTGGAAGACTTATCATTATCCAATTGCACTCTTATAGCTTTGTGCAAGTTGGATAAATATTCCGGATAAGAAGAGCCTCCATTTGCTACCGCAGATGTTTGCAAACCATCTTCCACCAACAAGGCTTTGAACTCATTTACAGATCCGTCGATTCCAGGCCTTGCTATCCTTATACCAGCCAGTCCGACAGAAGGAATACCAACAATCTCGCTTTGGAAATATTTGATAATGTTTCTGGCCTGCTCCGAGATAAGGGTGGGTAATTCTGGTAGTTCATCGATGACCGGCGATATGTCTGAAGCAGACTCAATGTCCTGACCAAATAAGTCCTTGAGCAATAATATGTTCGCCTGTGGATCGACCCAAACATAGATGGTAGTTCCATCACACAAGATATAAACTCCATGCTCCATCTTCTTCAAGGACAATTCTTTGAATCTAGGTAAGTGAAGGAAACCATGTGTTTCATCATAAACTGCCTCGTCTTCTTGTAACGAGTGAAGTTCCACCAATGCAGGATACAAATGGTACATCAACCTCTCGATAGGCATGCTGAGTACTTGGTAGATGTCTGCCAACCTCGAGTCGGCAGAAATCCCAGTAGAATTTCTAAGTGCCTTTGTCTTGATAAGAGACAAGATGTAAAGTGGCAAGTGCTTGAGGGAGTCAGGAAATAGAAGCTGATTTGTTAGAGTTCTATTTTTGTTGTGACCCAATTCACTCATGGCACGGTATTGAGTGAATATTTCCACTAACTTCTCGTTGACTGACTCGCGTAATTCCGACAATGGTTGCTTACCTATGAACGACAATGTGTCACGAACGATTGTGGTGACAATTGCATTTTCGTTTGTGAAATTGAATGCATCTTCGAGTCTTTCACTAACTGCAAGTACCAAATTGATGACCCGAACTTTCCTTATTCCCTGAGGATCAGTATACAACAAAGCAGCCTGGAAGTGGCAGTCATACTTCGTGCTCAATTTTCCATCGTACTCGAGTAAAACAGTAAAAGTTTGGTCCTCGTTAAGAATAGGGATTATTGGATCTTGGGCAGCACCAGTCACCGCCACATCGGAACCGGAGGATGTACCGTAATATTGACTCACTTGGAGGCCGTTGGAGCAGCGCAATTTGAGCTGACCCTGGTATCCTGTTGCCTTGTGCAAGGAGGTTGCAAATCTAGCAGTGAATGCTCGGCCATCTCTGTCAAAATCAAAGTTGGGCCATCTGCTAATATTACCACCACTAATTGAGGATAACCAACCGACGTTCGAGAGATCGACCGAAGTGGGTGAAACGACGTGAACATCTAAACCTATGCTCTTTTCAATGAAATCTTTAGCCAACAATTTGTAGTATTCGCTAGTTGGAAGAAATACAGTTTTTTCAGCATCTGGAGCAGGGTGACGTCCAACGGCCTTGTTATCCTTATATTTCAATCCACCGGGACCCCAAGAGGGCAATATAGACAAGACAGAGGTAATCTTACCTCCGCCCACCATTTCAAGGCACAACATGGCATTCCTAAGAGCAGAAGCAAAGGCAGGTTCTGTATCAGCAATGTAGCCTTCGGTGCACAACCCTTCCAAGTGGTTAAGAGCATCCTCGATGACATGTCTGCTGTCTTCAGCATCCACAAAGAGGCCTTCGCTAAAGGGCACAAACGGATCCTCAAGATCAGAAGATACGACGATTTGTGCTCGTTGAAGATTGGACGATAAATTGAAGAAGTGAATTTTCTTGTCAAAAGCTATGATGGACACCTTTGGAGCAGGAGCATCCAGAACACTATCGTCGTAGGAATACAAGCTGGCTCTAATGGCATCAGCTAACAATACAGGGAGGTTTTGCTTTCTGGACTGGTCACTAATATCGAGCAAGAAAACATGATGCAAAGGATTTGGATCTGCTTCGGACCTTCCAAAGTTATATTCCTTGGGAACAATCAAGTCGTACACCCCCTTGTGCAATTCGGGACGCACAAATTTGTCGATTCGCTGACTTTGTCCGTCCAACATTGCGTTATAATCGTGGGGCACAGAATTATTGGGGAACTGACAGATGTTACACACAAACCGCCCGTACTGTGTGAATTGCATCGAGGGGTTGATGTAGGATCTGCATCGACGGCATCTGATGGGCCCGTTGTCCAATGGATCGTCACTGGGAAAGTCGAGCCGTCTCATGTCTACCACGGGCACGGGCTCTTCTGTTGCTAGCAAGGGTGCAAATGGCCTGATAGTAACCGAGACTGGCAACTTTGTGGCTTGTCTCAAGTGTTCAGACTCCGGAACGTAGTACATCGAGGATCGGATGAATTTGGAAGAGGCGGTTCCCTGATCGATGGCGTGGTACTGCGTGGTAGCCTCTGGAGGCATCACGTTGTGGAAGGTCAAAAAGGAACGGTACTGACCCTCCACGGGAGTGACGTAATCCTTGTTGCTTTGATATCGGTAGTCTGATAACGAAAGCTCCCTGTTGTCATTTGAGATCTGGCTGATATCTTGGTGTACAGGAGAATGGTGAGCAGGTGCAGATGCAGCAAAAGGTCCTGCTGCCGAGGAGGTATGTGCAATTGACTGCTCTGCCACCTGTGGTCCTGGATATTGCAGCACTCCCGGTTGTGGATAACCTGGATGGGGCAGAATGGGTGTGGCTTGCGAAGGGGAAAACAGGCTGGGTTGCTGGTAAGAAGCAAATTGAGTTGGAGGAACAGTTGGAGTGATGGTTCCGCTTGGAGCGGGAGAGCCGAGATCGGTGTGGAACGCTCTGGCTGGTCTCTTTTTCTTGGGCTTTGCGGAGGGACTCCCCAAGCTGAGATTCTGCACTGACTGTTCAAGATTGTCCTGGCTTGCATTAACAGAGTATGAGCCAGAATTCTGGCCATAGATCCCGGGCGGGGGGACGGGCTGGAAGGACATGGTGAAGTAACTTGCCCCGATCGGTACCAGATCTAGGTAATTTTTCGCATACGTCAAGCAGGTGAATATTCAGTAACCATCTGGAGTGGTCGTGCCGGGCCCGCGATCGGAGCCTAAGTTTAGCAGGAGCCAATTCCAAGAAATTCTCTATAGTCTGGGCATCGAGGAAGCTCGGCATTGTTATATAAAACCCCAGAAATCCACATTATGTCAAAATGGACGGCTTGGTGGCGATGGGAAATCAGCTGCTTCAATACTTGCAGGGACACTCCATCCCCATCAACTGCTCAGTGTACTCTCTACCCGCAGGTACGATGAAGATGGACCTTTACAATGGGACGAGTCAGGTGGATATCGACACCGCTTTCTTGCCTGCCTACTATGTCACCAACTGTCTGATCAGCGACCTATTGACCTTGGTGATGAATCTGCGATCAAATGGTACTGATGTCGTCCAGGCTTCTGCTTACAACCATCGTGACAATGGAGATATGTTCGTGGCTCTATTATTCATAATCTGTGCATCGTGTGTGTCGTGTTGGATGCTCATGTTCTTGCTTTACCTCAGTCCACCTCACAAGCGTAAACCTATCCTGGCGCAGGCCGCCACCATCTTCTACGCTGTGGTCACCACCTACTTATTAGCAAGAATTACCGACGGAGCGTCGGAAGAGTATTACATGGATAACCTCGATATTGTGCGACTACACGAAATGCTTTACATCAACAACGTGTTTCGGGTTACCATAGTGATATCGCAGGTACTCACTCACTTGGCGTGGCTTCAGATCGTGGTCAACATGACCAAAGAAAGATTCAAATTCATCACGGGGGCATTTGGAGGCACATTGATCCTAGTATACTTCATAGTGTGCACCTATTATGAAATCAAGTTTAACGACACCAGTTCCATCTTCTCCTCCACTATAATATCTGATTACGCAAACTGGAGAATAGTCAGGGTAAGCATTAAGTTGGGCATCATTTGCTGGATGGCCGGGTCACTCCTATACTATACAATTTACATTAAGAACCCCAGGAAGATCAGCTACTTGAAGCGGTTGATCCCCTTGGCTTTTTTTAACTGGTTCTTGGTCATCACCTTGATTACCATCAACATATTGTCTTTGAGCGCATTCAAAACCGACTGGTTGGTTAAGACCTGGCTCGAGTTGCTTCCTTATTTGGTTGAAATAATCATCATCACCACTATATGGGAATGGCTATACAGTATGCGCTTTTTGGAGAAGAGACTAGAACTCATTGGTGTTTTGGGAAGAAGAATCAGTGCCGACGACGTCATCAGTATTCATCTGACTTCGCAAGGCAAAAAGAGGCAACGGAGGGGACTCCTTGACTTTTTGACCCGCTCCAAGCTCGCAATATCACCCTATGATCCAAGTTCAACTTCTCTACACACGAAGGACATCGACACGTCAAACAGTACAAACACACAGATTCATCTCAGCAAAACACTCACCATCAGCAACTCCGAGGACCAACTCCCCACACACGAAAGCCAATACGGAGACCATGCACCCGAAGTGGTCATTTACGAGGACTTGGAAGAACTACAAAACCCCGTGGATATTCATGAATCCGAGCATAGCCGCGGGCCGCAAGCCATGGCCCTGAGTGAAGTTGATAATGTAACCCTTCCAACCCCCAGCTCTCCCCCATCAAGCGCAGGTAGCTTTGATGATGTGGTCGTGGACAATTACGAAGTATGGGAAGAAGATGCCCACTCCTCACATTGTTCTCACGATCCCCCGCCATTTGAGCCTCATCCCGGATTCAACACAGAAGACTATTGGCCATCAAGGAAGGAATAAATCTTGGTATAAAAATAAAACGTTTAGGATAAGGGGTGTAATTACTTAATAGACAGTTCTTCAATTTAAGTTCCCTTAGCCCGCACTTTCTAGTTTGCAGCCTCCGGAATTTTTAGGGCGGTACTGCATACGGTGGAATATTCTAGAAGCAACCAGAACTGTGACCATACGTTACTTGTCATATATAATTAACCATTTCGACAAGGGACTGCCTTTAGTGGCACCAATGCTAATGTTGAGAAAGACATCTAATAGAACTTTACTCAGAAATCTCCGGACATCGTCGTCCCTAAGCACTTCGGCTATTCGAAGCACATTTTTACAGCCAACGGGATCCATTAATGGCAATGCTGTAAGCATCAACAACCAAACCTTAGGCTCTTCACGGGCAAGCTCTGCCTTCAATGGATTGGTGATCAGAAATATTCACTCTAGCATTCCCAAGAACTTACAGATGAAGCAAAACCAAGAGGAAGATGACCGTCCCGCCCTAGAAAAGTACGGTAGTAACTTGACTGATTTGGCGAAGAATGGTAAGTTGGACCCTGTGATAGGCAGAGACGAGGAAATAAAACGTACCATTCAGATCCTCTCTAGAAGAACTAAAAATAATCCTGTTTTGATCGGAAATGCCGGTACTGGTAAGACTGCCATAATGGAAGGCTTGGCACAACGGATCTTGAGAGGAGAAGTACCCGAGTCCATGAAAAACAAGCAAATAATCACTCTCGATCTTGCTGCTATCATATCTGGGGCAAAGTTCAGAGGCGATTTCGAAAGCAAATTGAAGCAAATCTTGAAAGAAGTGGAAGAGAAACAGGGGAAAGTCATCTTATTTGTCGATGAGTTGCACATTTTAATGGGTTTAGGGAAGGCTGAGGGCTCCATTGATGCATCGAACATGTTGAAGCCGGCACTTGCAAGAGGTATGTTATCTCTCTGTGGTGCAACCACTGTGGAAGAATATCGGAAGTATGTGGAAAAAGACGCTGCATTAGCCAGAAGGTTCTCCCCTGTTCAAGTTAATGAACCTACAGTTCAAGACACTATCTCGATCTTACGTGGTCTTAAAGAAAAATACGAAGTGCACCATGGTGTTCGTATCACTGATGGTGCATTGGTAACTGCCGCATTGTATTCCAATCGCTACATTAGAGATCGTCATTTACCTGATAAGGCAATTGACCTCGTTGACGAAGCTTGTTCAACTTTGAGATTGCAGCATGAGTCCAAGCCAGATGCAATTTCTCATTTGGATCGGCAAGTGATGACCATTGAAATTGAATTGGAGTCATTGAGAAAAGAGGATGATGCTTTGTCCCTTGACCGTAAGAAGAAGTTGGAGGATGAACTAGAGGTTATTAAGGGAGAACTCAAGGAATTAACTGAACAATGGGAGTCCGAAAAGGCTCTGATTGATAGTGTGAAAAACGCAAAAACTGAATTGGAGCAGGCAAGATTCGACTTGGGACAACATCAGAGAGAGGGCAACTATGGAAAGGCGTCTGAACTTCAATACTCTACAATTCCAAGGCTTGAAAGACAGTTGAAAGAAATGACTGATAAGGAATCCGAAGCATCAAGTTTGTTGCACGATTCTGTGACATCGGATGATATTGCCCATGTCATTTCTAAGATGACTAGTATTCCAATTAGTAACCTTATGAAAAATGAGATTGATAAGTTGTTGGATATGGAAGCAACTTTGAAAAAGCGTGTTGTCGGTCAAAACGAAGCCATTGAAGCCATCTCGGACGCTGTAAGATTGCACAGGGCTGGATTAACAAGCGATCAACGTCCTATTGCATCATTCATGTTTTTGGGTCCCACAGGTACGGGTAAGACAGAGTTGACAAAGTCTTTGGCGGAGTTTTTATTCAATGACAAATCGGCAGTTATCAGATTTGATATGTCTGAGTTCCAAGAGAAGCACAGCTTGTCAAGATTAATCGGTTCTCCTCCTGGTTACGTTGGATTTGAAGAAAGTGGAGAATTGACTGAAGCTGTGAGACGTAAACCTTATTCCGTTGTATTGTTTGATGAGTTCGAAAAGGCTCACAGTGATATTTCGAAGTTGCTCTTACAGGTTTTAGATGAAGGTTCCTTGACAGATACACATGGGAAACACATCGACTTCAGAAACACCATCATTGTGATGACATCTAATATCGGGCAGGAGATTTTGTTATCTGACAAGGATACCTCGGATGACGGTCACATCAATTTATCTACAAAGCAAGCAGTTAAAGATCTTTTAAAGAGTTTTTACCCTCCTGAATTCCTTAATCGTCTTGATGAAGTTTTGATTTTCAACAGATTGTCCAAGGATTCACTCAAGAGGATCTTGGATATCCGGTTATCGGAGATAGGCTCCAGATTGCTGGAAAAGAGGATTACTCTTACTTTGACCGAGGAAGCAAAGAACTTGATTTGCGACTTGGGATACGACCCAGTCTATGGTGCTAGACCTTTGAACAGGGTCTTGCAGAAGAAGATATTGAATCCTCTTGCTATGTACTTGATCAAAGGTCTTGTTCGGGAAACAGAGACCGTGAAGATCGAAGTGAAGGACAACGACATTTATGTCTTCCCAAATCATGAGCAGACTAAATGATTTGCACAAAATTTTGGTTCATTTGTCTTGTAAATAATGATGATATCTGTATATAGAAATCTACACGTCCATGGTATAAATTGAAAGCAAACAGAACATTTAAATTTTAGTTAGGCTACAAAACTCTGCCAACAACAGCACCATCCGTAATATGCTTCTCACTATCATCAACCCTTCTCAATGACTTGCCTCCTGTAATTTGACCTAATAATGCACCAATATCAGGGGTACCACCAAGCTGAGGACCAGGTCCTGCGGACGGAGGTGCTGCAGCTGGGGGTGGTGGAGGTGGTGGTGGCGGTGGTGCAATGCCACTAGGTACCGCCTCAGTGGGCAAAGGAGGAGGTGGTGGTGGTGGAGCATTTGGAATTGATTCCATTGGCAAGGATGGTGGCGGCGGTGGCGGAGGAACGTCTGGAAGTCCTGGAGGTGCCAAATCTGAAGGTGGAGGTGGAGGTGGCGGTGGTGGCGGTGGGGCGTCTGGAGCTGGGCCTGAATTCTCGAACGTTGGCTCAATTGCTGGAGGAGGAGGTGGGGGTGGTGGGGGTGGTGTAATACTGTCCGGTGGGGGTGGGCTGTTCGATTGGGATTCAAGTGGA